>BQNB010101556.1:0-13267 GCA_026074375.1 Tanacetum coccineum | reverse complement strand
GGATCCAAACCAACACCTCAAGGATTTCTTAAAACTTGTGGACTCACTTGACCTTGATGATGAAAACAGGGAAAGAACGTGCCTACGTTTATTTCAATTTTCCCTTCGCGATAAAGCTTGCAACTGGCTTGAACGTCTTCTAGCAGAATCCATCACCACATGGGAGGATCTTACTACTCGTTTCCTTGCTCAATTCTTTCCACCGGGAAGGACTGCAAAACTTGATGTTTCAACAACATCATGGACAATCTTTATCTAAAGCATGGACTCGTTTCAAGGACTTACTACAAAAAGTCCCTCATTATGGCATCGACCTTTGGCTCCAAGTCTAAATTTTTTATGACCATGTCAATCCCGTCACAAGACGAACCATTGACCAATCGGTCGGTGGTAAGATTCATGACCGAAACGCCAAAGAATCCTGGGCATTATTAGAGGACCTTGCTCTCTATGACAACGAAAGTTGGAATGACCCAAGGGATTTCGCTAAGCCGGTCAAGGCAATCGCTTTGCCTCAAGATGTCCCGAGTACATCTGATCGCCGCCTCATCGAGCTCGAAAATCAAGTCCAACGCTTGATGGAAGCTCATCTTTCTCTGACGCAACCCACTCAAGTAAACAAAGTCACTACCTCATGTGAAATCTGCAGTGGTCCTCACGACACTCAGTATTACACGGAAGGTCCCGAACAAGCCTTTGTTGAATACGCTTCCTCGTGTGACAACAACATAGGAAATTGGATGTTCACCGCTAACCAAGGACCAAGGAATTTCAGTGAAGCCACCAACACTTGGAAGGACAAACCAAACTTTAACTGGGAACGAACTCAAACATTCATGAGCCTACGGAACGGCTCGATCTCTACCCATTCTTCTAATTACCAAATGAAGCTTAAAAAGGCATTAACTAATTTCGACTCTCACATAGAGAAAAGGCTAACCAGTCTGAGAACCCAACTTGGGCAGCAGCAAGACGACATGATTAGAAAAATTAATCTTCTATGGAAAACTATTTCTGAAAAGCTTAATGATGCATCTATCTCCGAATCTGCAGGAAACTCTATGGCTTCCGAAAATATTGCTTCAATCAGCCATATCGAGAGGGAGGAGCTCAGAAGAAAGGGAATCAAAATTCCATCAAACCTATTCTCCCCAAAGTACCTCTCCCTGCATCCATAACTAAACTAAACAAGAACCCTTCAGCCCCAAAACGTGTTCATTTCGTCAAGTTAATCTTCAACCTCAGTAAGGAAAGTGAAGCTGAAGAAGGAGAAACCACGACAGACATTACACCCGAATACGACCACAACATAACGAAAGAAGTGAAGGGTGAAGTAAAAGAGGTGATGGAAGAAGATGAAAGTGAAGTAGAAACTGATTAGGAAGTTGAAGAAATACTCGAAGAGGAGGAAGAGGGTGAAGATGGTAAATATTTTAACTCGTTCCTAACTATGGAGGAATTAACACATCATGAATGGCTATTAAAGAATCCTCGACCCCCGTAGGTGAAAGCAAGAATAAGAGCCAAAAGCCTGAACAACATCAAAATTTCCTGCGTGATCGAACACTTCTTCAAGAGACATGCTTACATAGACTTAGAATCACCAATCAATGTCATGTCTAGGCGTCTATATAATCAGATCATGACTTATGGGCTTGAATCGAGGCTGAAACCATCAAACCCTAATAAAATTAGTAACTTTGTTGGGAAGAGTAAGAAGTCTAAAAATTTTCATAGGAAGCTTCACCTACGAATGAGACTTTATGATATTGGAAGATACCACTAGCATTATTGATCGTCACCTTGGAGAAATAGCTTTTGGAAGGCCCTTCATTAAAGAAACCAACCTTGTCTACAATAGAGAAGAAGGAACGGTCGGGTTTAAACAGAATGACGAGAAAATTACATTTAAAATGCCTCATACCATAGAAATATTTAAACAAACACGACTTATGGGTTTAAACACCGATTCCATACCCCCGTCCGCCTATGAAGAAAACTTTAGAGGATGTCGAGCTTAAACCTTTAAAGATACCTTAGTGTTTAGTGTAGAATGGTGGAGTTCTATAGGAGTCCATAACCCATTAACCTTGAGAGTAATATGTGGGAGTCAGAAAGCTTAATTGAAAATCCAATTAATTGGGACAAACCGCCCAAAAACAGAGATGGAGCATGGCATGCCAAGATTAGATTAATTGACCCCGACGAAGAAGAGTTCACCAAAACCCTACAATCAATCCCCACCACTAGGAAACTCTCCGAAAGAGAAAGTCCAAGGGAAATCATCGACTTAGACCACTTCTACGACACGTAAGAACGTGTGACTTCGAGTCTAGCTACAAGACTCGTAAATAAAGAAAATTGCTTTTTGGGAGGCAACCCAATATTTTTTTATCGCATATTAGGAGTGTCTTGTGTGTTTTAATTCTTTATCGTTTGTTTTATTATGTTTGAATTATTTTGTAATCATGCTTTGTTTGTTTGTAACTTGGAGTCTTATTTGCAATCGTAAGGTATTTTGCAACAAAATAAGTGTAGAGGAATTATCCGGTTTTTAGAACCAAATTCAAACATGCAAAATAAATTGTTTAGATTAATTCGCGTCAGTTTCGAGTCATATGATTGAATTTTCAAAACTCAGGTTTTATGCATCCATTTGTACAGGAATCAAGTGCTGGAATTTTTTTATCAAAAACAAAAATTTTGTTTTCACAGAACGTGGAGATAGCGTCATAATTTACACGTGACGCCGTCACTACGGCACCTGTGACGGGGTCAGGGTAATCCTGACGGCGTCAAACGCCCAGGTCCAGAAAACTTAAAGTTTTAATTATTTTTGAAAATGTAACCTGCACAATATTTAAATATGTACTATTCTTTTGTAAACCTGCAAAACCATGAGATTAACAATTTTCTCATCCTATCTTTACTGAATTATAGAGTCAACCCTAATTTCACATTGTATATTATTAAATCGCACATTTTATGCTTGGTGTAGTTGTCTTTGTCATTGATTACAAGTTATATTTGATGAGAAGAAGCTTGGAAGTTCTTAGAAAGTTTCATTGGATGATTCTTGGAGGACGATTTTACCAGTTATCGCATGTTTCTTCTCTATTATTGAGCAAACCAGGGGAGTACTAGTTTCTTTTCCTTGTTTTCTTTTCCCTTTATTCGTTTTTGCAGGTACTTCTATAGAAAAATTGGGGACAATGTACAACTTAAGTGTAAGGGGAAATAAGCCTTAGAAACTATTCCTTCAATTGTTATTTGCTTGTTCCTTAAAATTATGGGTAATATATCAAAACATAGCATAAAAAGGTATTTTTAACCCAAATTTAATTTTTTTATGACACATACTGATCGTTTCAATTTAATACGTAATAATATCAAAGTATAAGGAAATTTACTAAAAATCCTTGAGGACAAAAATTTAGAGCAAAAAATCCTCACAAAAATACTACACGTAAGAAACCGGTAAGTGATTACCGGGTCGTTTTCCCAAAGACTTATGAAATTTAGACTTCATTTGTTATTTGTACAATGATTTGAATTGGTTCGAAGATGATTTGTTTTCTAAAATCCTAAAAGTGAGCAAATTAAGGGACAATTAAACCTAACCACAAGAAATCAATACGGGAAATTGAATTTAAATGCCCAAAGAATACGGGGATTCAAACGGGCCTAAAATTGTTATATTTTCAAAAATACAACCTAATGAATTTTTTTTACTTTTAAAACTAACCTAATTGACCCAAAAAAGAATTATTAAGAAAACTAAGACAAAACGGCGTTGAATTGAGTTAAATCACTAAAAACGGACGGTGTGTGAATCCCGTACTTTAAAAATGATAATGTTGCAATTTATACCCTACGGTAAGCGAAAATAATTTTCCTAGGAATATATGATTTAAAAGAAAATTTTCTAAAAAAGAATTCTATTTTTTTGACTTTTTATATTTTTGAATTAAAATGATTTTAACAATATTAAATGCTTATAAATACAAAACTAATGTAAAATCCTAAAAATTACGAAAACTAGCTTGAACAATGAGGGAATCTAGGAAAATAAGCTTGGAAAACACTGCTTATCGAATGAAACTGAGAAATAAGCCAAAACAGCTTATTGTACTAAAATGCCTAAAATGTGTATAAGAAATTAATTTTGCAAAGAAAAATTGAAAAAGTCCCCAGGGCGCGTTGGTTAAGTGTGTGTGTTGTGAGGTTTATAAAAGGGTTGAGGAAGGTTAAGGTCGTGGGTTCTAGCCTTGCTCACCCACGATTTCCCTTCTTCCCTTTTTTTTGCAAAAACTTAAAAGCAAAATGTAGGAAAAGTCTGAGAAATATCAATTTCAATAAAAGCATACTATTTTTT
This sequence comes from Tanacetum coccineum, assembly GCA_026074375.1. Taxonomy (NCBI): domain Eukaryota; kingdom Viridiplantae; phylum Streptophyta; class Magnoliopsida; order Asterales; family Asteraceae; genus Tanacetum; species Tanacetum coccineum. The sequence continues at coordinate 8,892 of BQNB010101556.1, read as the reverse complement.
AAAACTCTCTAAATAAGTAGAATCAAGCTGAAAAGCTAACAGATTAAATAAAACTTATTTTTGAACTTTTATGAAAACTTAAGCAACTAAGAGGCTAAAATAAGTCATGACCTATCAAAATAAGCAACTTCTAAACTAAACCTATCCTAATAAGCTAATATGAAAAAAATAGCAAATAATTCAAGCAAGAATGAGCTTAAATAAGCTCACCAATACTAACTTAAAGTTAGTACTGCTAGCTTTAATTTTTAATGTTGCTTCCACTAAATGACTTAGAAAGCTAAGGACAATAATAAAATAAGCTAATACTAACTTAATAAACTATTCTAAACTAGAAATAAGCACAAAAAAGCAAGCTATAAGCTAAGGATTCAAAATAAGCACTTAGTGAAAAACTAAAAACCAAACAGACAACTTAGCTACTTTGGGCTTATTTTTAACTATGCAAACAGATCCTTATGGATTTCTAACTTATACTACCTTAAACCTTAACCAAAAAGCTACATGAAACAGCTTTTAAAAATCATTTTGAAAATCAAATGCTTATTGAAAAAGCTCCTTGAAAACTGCTTATTTTCTCAGTTTGTAGTGAGTTTGAAAAAGACAAAATGTAAATTTTCAGCTTAAAAACAGATAGACAAATAAGCTATTTAAGTTGAAATAAGCCCTAATCTATCTAATATAGCTTATAATCTACCTATGCTCCTATTTTCAAAAACTAACTTAAACTCTAACTAACTTGGATTTAAGCTAGAAAAAGACATTTTGGTTGTTTTCCCTATCTGATGCATTTGACAACTCTTTTAACCAAAACTCTCAAAACCACTAATGCATGCTAAGGACATGAATTCTCCACTTAATAACCACATTAAAACTCGAACCAAAATGAGTAACAAAAGTAGCACGAACAAACTAAGTCTAAGAAGCTTAATTCACAATCTGTGGGTTCACAGATTCAAGCCACACGATTTTCAAACTATGATTCTCAAATTCATCACTTTAAAACTCAAACAAATTAACTTTTATTACTCCTTTTATCTTAATCTAAGTTGACTCAATAGCACAAAACAGGTTTTGACCCAATTTAACCCATTTTAGCCCTTGACCTAAACACCCCTTTAACTGTCTTAAACTTATTTTTAGCTTATGAATTTGAGATTTAAGGTACAAATTGCAAATACCAGATAATGATAAGCTATAAACAGACCTAATGAACAACTTTCAATAATCAAATAAGCCAGAATAATAAGCTACTCAACTATGCTAATATTTTTGGTTTTTCACTGATTTTAGGACATATTTTAAGAATCTAAGATCTATACTATCTAATTAACTAAATTAGCATGAAACAAGTATAATAAGCACTACTAAGAAAATTTAAACAGAAAGAATAAGCAAGTATTAAGCCAATTTAAGCAGAATTTAACTATAGAGCAGTTTTAAGCTATAAAAGAGAAAAATATAAACTCACAAGATGCCTTTGCACAAACAAGGCTTATAAATGCTCTTTTGAGCTATCAACAAGCTCCAGCTTATCCTAGGATAAGTTGGTGTGGTCTTGGAAGCCCTTCCATTACTGGCTTCCCTTCCAAAAATAAGCTGAGGTATTTAATTGTGGATTTGAATAAGAAAAGTTCATTTAAGCTTTAAGAGTTTAAATGAGAGTGTAGCTAGCTTAACACAGATTATTAAAAGCTTATTGAATAGTTGAGAGCTTATTTAAACCATTTTGCATATTAAGTAAAAGCAAATCGAATCACAAGTTTAGAAATGAACTATAATTTTATTACTGAAATATGAATTACAATGCTTTTTTAAAAGGAAATTACAAGAATTAAAATGACATTTAAGCTAAAAATTACTAAAATACGTCTACACTAAGCTACACTAGATACCTCCCATGTGAGTGAAGGAGGTCCTGTATTTATAGGAGAGAATGGATGCTTCTAGGCCTTGTGAACGCATTCCCATTGGTCTTGATCATCACCCTTCATTCCTTGCAATCATTGGCTCTTCAATCTTCACTGTTGGATCATTAAGTGAGCACACGGATTGCCAGCATGGCATTCCATGTGTCAAAGGCTTTATGATTCTTTAACAAAGGATTTATCCATTCCTTGTGTGTTTCTTTAGGATCCCGCGTGTCATTCCCTTGAGGGTTATAGCAAACGAGAGAGCTTTGATGACGATTTTTGATGCTGACTCATTACTTGGTACTTGAATCTTTGTTCCACATAGCCAATTGGGATTTACCCTTTGTTTTTGATGCAGGGTAAAATGAAAATGATGATGAACAGTAAAAACTAAATTTCCAGCGCCTTTTTTTTCCTTTTTTAGCTTAGTTTGACCTAGGGGTTTGGGTTGTTGACTTGGGCCCGAGTATAAGGAATTGGGCCATGGTATATCTTTTGGGCTCGAGTTATACTTAAAAAAAATAACAACCGTTATCCTTTTATATAAAAAGGACTAACGGTGTTAGTCATTCAATGACCATTTATGAATTTTGTTTAACAATGAGGGCTAATTGGATATTTTGAGAATTTTGTCTTTTGTGAGTTGACCAATGGTTGACCAAGGGTTGACTTTTGATGACCTTTTGCTAGAAACTTCCGGCTCTTTTGCACTTTTTCCGTTCTCGTGTCCGTGTTTGTCCGGTTTTGGCCGTTTTTTTGTAATATTTGCATTATCCGTACCTACATATTCACAAACAACAAAATACATAAATACAAGCATATTTTTGCACATTTTGATCATTTAAGGGCCATTTTGGTATAATAAAGATATGTGAATTCTCACATATTACATACCGACGAAAACCGAGTATTAATAACGTCTCATGGATAGAAATTTATATGACTAGCACAAAAACCCTCAGAATTCCACCCCAAAATGTGAGGTTCGCCTTTAGATCTATAGGAATTCGGGTATCTATTATTGATACCCAAGATAGTTTATACCTTTAGGTTTCTCGAGATAGAGAGTGAGCAATCATGTGTATCTATTCCGTTGTTACGGATGTGTAAATGTGGTTTTGTCGCCTTTTCTGGAGCATTGAGATCGGTTTAAACTATATGAGTGTACCGATAGTATATTAAATTCTAGAACTTGTTTTTGTGATGCATCCCGAGACCGCATAGTAAGTATTAGGATTTGCTTGATAAGAGGCATTAGGATTAACCCATGTTTTAAACATGTAATTGTTATGATGGTCACACCGATCATATAACTATCCCACACCCTTGCCATGCACTCATTTTTAGTGCAGGATACCCCTAGTACAACCCTCCAAGCCTATCCTTTTTCACGGTTCTCGTAATTTTTTGGTTAAGCCGGACTATTAATGAAGAGCATTGTTAACCCTTAAACCAATCGTTACACCCAAATCGCCTTAGCCTACCTTGTATGTACTCGCTTTTAGTACATTATTGTGTTTAACCCAAGTTAATTATTTGAGTACACGGTTGCTAAGTCCTTATCCTTGTTTGCTAAGTCCTTATCCTTGTAAATACAGTTTTGGGACGATTGGGATTCATGGTAGTATTTATTTCGCGAAAGAATGGGGAAGAAAAGTTAAGTCAATACCCCCATACGTTTGTTAGATGATCTCCATGTTATTTTGATCCACCTCAAATCGGGTCATAGAATAGTTCATTTGTAAAGTATGTAAAAGCTCAAGTGTAGGGGTACGTGTTATAAACCCCATGTTATGATGTATTATGTTATTAAAAAAAATAGAAAAGAAAAAGAAAGAGATTGATGTAGAGGTGAGAGTTTGGTATAATCTTCGTTCGAGTCTTGGCTTAGCACCAAACCCTCGTGTATTAGTGTAAATAATTCCTAACCCTTCCACTCCAAATTCACCCAAAGCCAACCAAATATATCCCATTCGTTTTCGTTTCCATTATATGCTATCTTACACCTACACCCCACAACCATTTAAAAGACCTCTTGGATAGTAATGAATAATGCTTGCGTCTAGCGGAGGGCGGTTTTGTCCTTTAACCAAGCCTAATTGTAATTTTATATGCTCTGACAGGTAATGAGTTTTGATTTTCCGTTTCCCCTTGTGTGTTATAATTATATTATATCACCCGAGTGGAAGAGAAAAAAACCCAAACACTTATTGAGAGCGGCTAGTGTAAGCTTTTTTCGCTTTTAATTACAGGTCTAGAAGGTTGGTTGTAAAATACTTTAAAAGTAGTTAAATGACCCCCCTAAAAGTAAAACCCTGCTATTGTCTAGGTTAGAAAAAGCCTATTTTCTTGAGGATAAGCAAATACCAAGTGTAGAGGTATTTGACGAGGTGTCATTTTATACACTTTTTCGGGGTCATTTAACCCCTTAAATCGTGCATTTATGCCCAAAATAGGTACTTAATCATTCATTTCCAGGTATTTAGCATTTGAAAGGCATTTGGAGGAAATACACGTGACTTGGGCTCATTTGGAGAAGAAACGGATAAGACTACGGACCTACACCAACATCTCTCAAGATTATGTTCTTAGTGGCTGGAGACGATGTCACAAGATACACGTGACGCCGTCATAATTCATCCCACGACGGTGTCACAACATCTCACGACGGCGTCAGCTCACACGACCCAGCCCAAGATCTAGAATATTATCTTTCATGACGGCGTCACGATTAAAACGCGACGCTGTCGCAGCGATTTATCTATATATACAAACCCGAAATTAGTGTTTTAAGTGTGTAACTTTAGAGTAAAAAAGGGAGACGAACCATAGTTCGTTTGGCAGCTTATTAGGACGATTTTAGGGTTTCAAAACCCTATTGTAACTCCTTTAATTCATGTTTTAATCAAGTAAGATTATCTTAATCATTAAATATACCTTGTTGTTTGATTATTTATTGTTTTTATTTTATCTTTAACATGCTTGGCTAAACTCCTTTTTGTGTTTATTTATGATTGTATGAAACCTATAATGCAGATCTTAGTGGTGTTGCTTCTTGTGATGAATATGCATGTTAGGCTTTAGAAAACCAGCTTTTGTCTGTATCGCTGTTGATATGTCTAGGGAAACATGATTGTGTAGAAAGGATACCATCGAGTAACAGTCTTCATACTACCTTGCCCCATATATGGTTGATCCACTTTTAATATATTTCAAATGCATTTAATATACTCTTAGGGGCCTTGTAATACTCTTCATACTACCTTACTTGTGCGTTGCCTCAACGGAATATTAACACTACTACAAAATAAGCCTAATGCAACACTTTTAATATATGTTGCCTTTTTATTTAAATTTATAATATGGCAACAGTTTGTAACAAAATGTTGCATTTTAAGCTCTAATGCAACAAATGTTTTAAAGTGTCGCATAATTTAAAATCTATTGCAACACTTTTGTTAAGTGTTACATTTGCAAAGACTTAATGGCAACACTTAATCTAAAGTGGCTCACAAAGTTACACACGTTAGGAGAAATGTGCTATTACCAAACTCGAATACGCTAGATGGGCACAAATGCCGTTAGGAGAAAAGTTTGCAATACTTATATGAGTTGGAGTATATCTTATGACATCCCATTTATGTATGACTATGTAGTTCATTTCTTAAATATGCCTCTAACTTCCATCTTTATATTTTTATCATATCATCAAAATAATTGGCGCCACTTAATATAATTTACATTCCCTCCATTGTTTTAAATTCATTAAATGACACCCAAATGACACTTCAAAAATTGAGCGCCACATTTATATACATTTACTCCATTTTTCCCTATTAATTATCTGTAAAAAAACAAAAAAGTTAATCCCTATAACTGCATCTCCGTTTTCTTCATGTAATCACCCACTCTTTCGTTCCTTTCATATTCTTCCAAAAAACAACACAACACTCACCCGAGTGAGGTTATCGCACAGTTGTATTGTTTTGCATCAGGTAAAATTATAAATTTCATCTTAATTTCATATAAATTTAAAAAGTTCATTTTAATTTTAGGCTTACTCTATGTGTGCGTATATGTTAATTTTAGGGTTAATATATATGTAACTTTCTTGGGATAGTTGTAAGCTTATCTATATATTGCGTATGTGTTACTTGGTTTGAGCGTTGATTAGAACTTAGGGTTAAATTTATAGATCTAATTACAGAGAGGTAATTGATAGTTTGTAATTTCATAACTTATTGTTGTTATGTAAGTATTTAATTTAAACTTGGTAATCCTTCCTCAAAAGGGAGGGCTTTACCTAGTTTGAGCTTGTGTGGCGGTGGGTTCAAACCCCATGGATTAGTCGGTCAATGTGTCGGAAACCATTAGTCGGTCAATACCCTAAGCCAAGGAAAATAACTCAGCACTGGATGCGCTACATTTTTGGGGCTATAGGAATTTCTATATTTTCAGTGTGGCTTATACGATCAGCATGGTTGATAATTGGGTTCTTGAGGCAAAAAAAGATATTTTCAGGAGAGCAAGCGATAAGACTTCTGGTGCTTCCTTTTCATTATTCTGAACTTGTGCACATAAATGCACATCTCTCTTTATTAACATCTCTTTCTAAGCACAAATCAACGACTATGGCATATCAATTTATTGTAACTTATAGCTGTAAGAGATGAATTTCTCAAGACAATGAGAAGTAGACAGAAGGAAGAGATGAAACAAGTGCAATCAACTTCTAATTTGCTACACATGTTAGTTAGAGAGTTGACATTGTGGATTTTAGTGTGCACACTGCTTTTTGTTTTGTTTTGGTCATGAAATATAGTATAACTTGCTGCATAAAGATACAGTTAAGTTGATATCTCATCTTATAGAGATCATTAATTAACAAAACTTTACATTTACTAATATAACTTTGCTGTAGGATATGCACTCTATATGTATGTATACATGTCAACTGATGCAAATTAGATTATGCAGGTTTTGGTTCTTTGTTGTCATGAGACCATGAATATTACTTTTGCTATAAAAAAAAGAATGCTTATATATATTAGTAAAGGGAAACCATTCATAATTGAATTCACTATGATTTTTCTTAAGTCGACTGGCAATCTTATATGTAATCTTGTATACAACTCCTTTTGCAGTATGTTATTGGACATTAGTGAGTGGATAACAGGTGAAAAGACCCAATCAAACCCATCAGACCATGATATGCTTGAAATTTCAACAACCAGGTATGCTTATTTCCATTTTTGATGCTCACGATACTTGATTCTTGTTTGATCAAACTTTGATTCAATATGTAGAGAACTAAACTATGTGAGAGTTAGAAGTGCCATGAAATGAACTAAGGCTCTATTTTTTACGTTTTCTAAATTTCATCCATCGTCCTGTCGATTAAGGTTCCCTTAATCAGCAATAATAATGTTAAGTTTACCAACTTGCTACAAATATAATCTATTTGGTTTTTCTATTTTTTGCATCTGTAAAGACGTTGTGTGAATGTTTGCAAGTTGGTACTCAGTCTTTATGTACATATAGTAAACATACAACATGCTCTATGTGTGTGCGTGTATAATGTATGAAGTGGTTATTTATGCAAAGGGGGAATTGCATATATATACATGTTGGTCATGATGCAAAACATCCATGTTTATTTTCTTAAGGTGAATGTTGGTATTAATGTAGTTTCGAGGAGCAACTTAAGCATCTAATCCAAAATTTTATCTGGGGAGATCTTCCTCGCTTATTGGATATCCAAGTAACATACTACCACCCTCACTCTCTTTTGCTAATAAGTGATTTCGTGTCACGTGATAATTTTTTTTTGCTGATTGTCAGCTTTTGAAGAAAACACATGACATCGAAGCGTAGTTGATGTTACAATCATTTCATTTTGGCGTTTTAGTAATTGTCTAATGAATGCTATCTATACTATGCGTTTCTAATACTGGTATTACAAACAGGTCACGGTGCGAGTTGCACGACAAGATGTTAATGTATGCTAATGATTAATCATAATGTATGCAGGATCTAAAGTCTAAACGTTATCATATGGAGTTATGCGACTGTTAGTAGCATGTGTTACTATCGATGTTTTGCAAAAGGTATGAATTCATAATTCATATTCTATTTGGGTACTACATGCTGCAATAGTATATGCGGCCTTCGTATGTAGTGCTAGTTTGACCATAAAGATTATATATTTGTTGAAATCAGTCGCTCATTAATTTTGAACATTAGAGGATATGCAATGGTTATATGGTCATAAAAGATAACAATTTCACTACGCCTCATCCCCATAACGACCCAAAACTTCATGTATGCTATAAGGTCTACTGTTTTATTTTTATATTGATTGGGTTTTTCAGAGAACTACTTAAATGATATTCTACAGCTTTGTAGGAATTTTTTGTTTTCGTAATTAAATCTATAGGTAACTATTTTACTAGAGGTAGCTATCCTTTTAATTTCAAGAGATGTAGAAAAAAGTAATATTGTATCGAATTTTCGTGTATAACAGGCTACATTGCCTTGACGTAGTTTACCAAACAAAAAAAAAGCTGCACGTGAAGAACTTTAAACAAGATGTCAAGATTTTTGCAATTTTGATTAGATAATTTTTTTATCATATTATGTATGTTATTTTACATTGAATAACTTAGTCAAAATTACAATATCATATTTCTTATTGTATTTAATTATCTCTATTATGGAATGAATATATCAATTTGTATTTTAGACTTGTTGAAAAAATTATTACTATAAACATTCAATATTTGTGTTGCATGAAATAAAAGTGCATCCTTAGAAAAGTGTTGCACTAATACGATAAAACGTCAAAAAGTGTTGCACTTGATACATTTAAGTGTTGTATGTTAACTGATTCTAAATGAAGAAGTGTTGCACATTAACTTGAAAAGTGTTGTTATTGAATCTAAGAGTGTTGCACATGTGTGTATAAGTGTTGCACTTGAGT
>BQNB010101555.1:0-24441 GCA_026074375.1 Tanacetum coccineum | reverse complement strand
CTCTAAGTATAAATAAGGCATTAGACCACCATAATGATGTAATTCTCCACACCAAGTCATTTGTATCAATATCAAATGAGAAAAGGTTAAAAAATTCTCTCTCTAAACACACACACCAATTACACCTTGATCTACACACACTAGCCATCAATCAAGATCTTATATGCTTAATATGTGGTATCAGAGCCAATGATTGCGGATTAGTGTTATTTTTGTGTTGTTTGTGATTTAGAGATCAAGTTTTTTTGCAAATTGAAAGCTATCTGATCTGATCACTTTTTGAGCTTAATCTGATCATTTTCTTGCTTATTTGAAAGCTGATTCAAATAAGCAAAGTGCTTATTCAGACTGCAAAGTGCTTATTCAGTTTCAAAAAGCTTATCAGTTTGATAATCTGCTTATTTTTTAGTGCTATCTGCTTGAAAATCTGCTTATTTTTCAGATCTGCTATTTTTTTGATAAAAAAATTGTTATCTTAGATCCAACTGATTCTAACAAACTTTGTAACTGATTTGACCAAGTTTGACTTTTTGGTCAAAAAATCAAAGACGTGTTTTTGTAACCGTTTTTGAAGGCGAATTAATCATATCAGAAGGCGAATTAACACAAATACAAAGTCGAACTATACCTCTTTTAACTCAGATCTAAACCAGAAAATTAAAAAATTAAAAAAAAACAAGAACCATATCTGTCCATATCATTCTTTTCGTTTCGATAACAATTTGCAACAAAACGAAAACAACTTGCAATAGATCTAGACAAAGAACCGCATGCAACCTAAGATCTAACATCAAATCATCCTCATCATCAACAAACAACTCCGAATCGATTTAATCTCATCCTCCACATCACAAACATATTCCATCCTCATCCTATTGTAACAAAACACGAAATAAATAAAAAAATAGAAACTAGAATGATATAGATCTCAGACTGGCTCAATTTTTTTTCTAATATTCGTAAATCTTTAAAGATTTTGGGTACTTAAACCTTCTCATCATAGATCTTTTAGAAGTATACACTTTTAATTTTCGAACTTAAAAAAAGAAAGACAAGAACAAAGTGTCCACATCAATCTTTTGTTTCGGTCTTACAAAAAAAGAAAGTAAACGAAAATCATTCAATGTACACAAAAGAACCTACCCGAGACCCTTCTCAGATCTTGAAGTCGTGCTTGTGAGAGTAAAAGGTGAGCAAATTCGAAAGAGATGTTTGGTTAATGAATACATAAGGTTGTGGTTTATTTTTTTGATCTAAGAAAATAAAATTGTGGATTGTGGCTGCGTTTTGTATCAAGAAAGAGTGAATATCAATTGTTGGGGGAGTGCTTTTGAGTCTGTGTTGTTGTGAGAATAAAGTGTGACTGTGTTTTATTTTTCTTAGGTTAAAGAGTGAAGTAGGGTTTGTGTCGTTAGCAAGTGTTATATAGTGTGATTATAGGTTAAGAAGAGTTGGGCTTGCTTATTTTTTTTCTAACCAAAAGTTTGATTTTTCAAAAGTGGGCTCGTGAGCATTATAATTTGAATTGGGCCGACTATATTGTTTTTTGAATCGTGAAGTATTGTGTTGTGAGCTTATCGGTTGTTATAGTTTTTAATCATGTAGAATTGAGAAGTATCATTTCGTGTCATTGGACTAATTTTTGGGATAAATTTTGGCGTACGGTTTTAATTGCGGGTCGATAATTAGAGCATGCTTATTATTTTGGGTTGAATTTTTGGGATTATTTTTTTGTCTACGGTTTTATTTGAGCTTAAATAGTTTTTGTTCGCTGGATATAAGTTTGTCGTCATTATTTGAGCGTGTTTATTGAGTTACTCGTTGGAATTTTTGTTGGGATTATTGATTTGATGAGACAAAATAAATAAAAGAATGAAACAAAAGGATCAGAATCGTCATTAAAGAATTCTTCAAGCTGGTGGAGAATTATGAAGATTTGGTCAAAGATGTTAAAGATATTGATTAGGAAACATATTAATATGATTATTTGTGATTTAAATTGTTTCATTATCTACAGAATTAATTCCTTTGTATGTCATGATTCTCTTCCCTTTATAAAGAGATTCATAGACATAGGTTTTATATATAAAAAACTGATGAGCTCTCTCCCAATGAGAGTCTAGATAGTTACATAGATAGTCGTATGATTAAATAAGTCGAATTAGTACACAATGAGTTAGATGTGTTTAGCCCCAATTATTGTTGGGGCTAATAGGGGAAATCGTTCAAATGAAAAACTTGTGATAACATTAATTGTAGTTCATTATAAATTCGCTAATGAATAGTCAATCATTGTTATTTGGTATCCTAGTTAAAGGTCTAACAATCTTGAGCCTTAATCGATCTTATCAATTGGTATCAGAGCCATGGGGCTCTCGATCTAGGATACTACAAGGTTGTTGGTGACGATTTTATAATGAACAGAAGATGTCGTGTTTCTGTTTTTTTTGTTTGAAGTCGATTCGGTGAAAGTTAGGGTTTCTTTCAAACCCTAATTCGGTTTTTATTGATGGTATACTTTTGAATGGGCTGCTTGCTGCTGTTCGATCTTTGGTTTGCTCTTACAATATGGACATGTTAATAGCTGCAGGGAAGAACGTACTAAATTTTAGACTTTGAATGTGTTTTGTCTCGAGCAATTGTGACTTTGGAGTACTTAAACGCATCCTAACAGGATGTCACTTCGACTGGTTTATGGCTTGGGCACCAAAGGTTTTTAATACTGATTCGTATTATATTTTGTAATGTTCGAATTACTTTTTTGTACTTCAAGATATTGTTGCTCAGTTATGGTTGGTTAGTAGTGTTCCTTCTTCATTTATTTGTTGTGCTCCTCGATGTTGTTTTAATTTTGCTCTAAGAGTTTGGTTCTATAGACTAAGATCGATATTTGTTCTGTTGGCCGTTGACAAAATGTTAATAATGGTACTCTTAATTTTTTGTATGTTTATGTATATGGTTGTATGCTAGGCCTTTGACGGACAGTAATAAGCAACAGAATTAGAATGTCACTTATATAAATGGAGGCAGGAGATATGAGTTAAAAAGTGACTGATTTGCGACGACCTTTGAGTAACGTATATGTGTCAGATATTATGTTGTCTACGAATGGAAAGAGGAACAGGTATTACATAAAGAGAATAGTAACAAAATGGATTCATAGCACAGTGGTTATAGTGTGGGTTGTTTATGTATTTGTTCTCAAAATTGACGTGAATAGAATATTTTCTTTATGGGCTGGTAACTACGAGGGGAATACAGAATTTTGGACATACACATAACTGCTTTCTATGCTTGGGCGGGGTAAAAGGTTAATGGTTCGAGTGTTTTAAAAGAGTGTTCAAGTATGTTTGTTTACTCTTTGTTGTCCGAGGAATAGGGTTTGTACTGTTTTGTTGTACGAGTGATATGCTGTTAATACTGCTGTTTTTTTCGTTTTCGGGACTAAGGGCAAGTTAGTCAGTTTTGGTTTTTGGAATGGATTTGGTTCTTAGACAGAACCTATTTTTCAAATAGTTATATTCTTATTAAGTTTAGGGCTCAGGTTTGGAGGATTATTTGAAGAGGTGATTACGGATAGACATTGATATTGCTTATTTGATGTTGTAGTTGGGTTTCACAGGTGCGTGTCTTATCATATCTTAAAGTTGTGGTTGGCTTTTAAAGATAACTTGTTCGTGCTTACAATGGTGTGACGAAGACTTGTCAGAATCTAGCAAAAGTGTATGATTTTTCTTAGGGTGCTCAATGCTCACATTTGCTATCACTTTAGTCATGTGTCTCATAGAAGATGAGAATTTTGTCAAGAGGTTGCGGGTCGACGTATATTTGGTCTTGGTATATAAGTTCGACGTCAAGTGGATAGTGCAACACAATAAGTGACACAAGTTTGGGAGATTCTATTCTTCATCAAATTCGTTTTACTCAGTTATATTCTATCAGTAATCCACTACACGAGCTTTTTACAGAGTTCGGGATTCAAGAGAATGGGTAATACATATGGTTTCTGGGAATGACTTATTGGATTATATTGTTTAACCATCTACATGCACCACTTGAGGGGAAGTGTTTACAAGTTGCTTATCTATAGAAGACCCCGATTAGATGATTACAAAAATGGGAAGAAGATTACAGGTTTATTGATTTGACAGCTTCTTTTTAGGTGTGGTGACATGTTCAGGACCGATTTAAATCAAGGGGAAGCATTTTAAAGAGTTTTTATTTCATTTAGGGAGATGATTACATCTCAACTTCAGGGGAAGCTTTGGCTTTATGATAAAGTTCGTACACGACTTTGTTTGTTTTGTCATCATTAAATAGGGGAAGATTGTTGAGATTATTGATTTCATGAGACAAAATGAATAAAAGAATGAAAAAAAAGGATTAGAATCGTCATTAAAGAATTCTTAAAGCTGGTGGAGAATTATGAAGATTTGGTTAAAGATGTTAAAGATATTGATTAGGAATTCACATATTAATGTGATTTAATAGTGATTTTAATAGTTTCCCTTATCTTCAGATTACTTCAATTTGTAAGTCATGATCTCTCCCTATATAAAGAGATCATAGACATAGGTTTTAATATATAGAAAACTAAAGCTCTCCCAATGAGAGTCTATATAGTTACATAGCATAGTCGACTGATTAAAGTCGAATAGTACACCATAGTTAGTTGGTGTAGCCCCATTTTATTAGTTGGGCTATATAGGGGAAATCATTCAATTAATAACTATGTGATAACATTGATTGTGTTCTTTATAATTCAGATATGCATATTTCAATTCAAGCTTGTTATGGACTTTTTTTCCTAGATTCAATGATCTTACTAATCTTGAGCTTAAACGATCTTATCAATTGGTATAAGAGCCATGGGGCATCTAGTTCTTGGATACTACAAGGTTGTTGGTGACGATTTTATAATGAACAGAAGATGTCGTGTTTCTGTTTTTTTTGTTTGAAGTCGATTCGGTGAAAGTTAGGGTTTCTTTCAAACCCTAATTCGGTTTTTATTGATGGTATACTTTTGAATGGGCTGCTGCTATTCGATCTTTGGTTTGCTCTGTCCAATGATGGACCATGTAATAGCGCAGGGGAAAGCGTCCTAATATTAAGACTGTTGTTGACGTTTCCTGGTTCGAGTCATTGTGACTTTGGGAGTACATAAACGCCAACATAACAGGAAGTATTGACTGGTTTTAGTCTTTGGGCACAAAGGTTTTTTAATACTTTTTCGTATTTTATTTGTACTGTTCTAATACTTTTAGTACTTCCAAGATATGTTGCTCGTTATGTTGGTTAGTAGTGTTCCTTCATCATTTATTAGTAGTGCTCCTCGATGTGTTTTAATACTGCTCCAAGAGTTTGGTTCTAAGCTAAGTCGATCTTTGTTCTGTTGGCGTGACATAATGATTAATACTGGTACTCTTAATTTGTTAGTACTGCTATGTATATGGTTGTACTTGCTTGGCCTTTGCGACAGATAGCAACAGAGTATTTAGTGTCACTACATTATTATTGGGAGGAAAAGGAGATATGAGGTTTTGTGACAGATTAGCGACGACCTAGTAACAGATTTGTGACAGATATTATGTTGCTACGCATGGAAAGAAGGAACAAGTATTACATAAAGAGAATAGTAACAAAACTGGATTCATAGCACAGTTGGTTATAAGTGTGTTGTTATGTATTTGTTCTCAAGGTCTGATGTTCGAGCCCCACATGTGGCGTTTTAATTTTTGCTGTAGCCAGGTCAAACGTATCAGGTCAGCTGCTAATGAAAAATACATGGGCCCAATTGATGTAGCTATCGCGAAATTAAGTGGGTTGCGTTTAATTAATTGTGATGATGGACCATTTGTGTGTATATGGGCTGAGTAAGCTGGTACAAGTGACAATGGGCTATACAAATTTGGGCTCGGATATGTTGCTAATATGTATATCAATTAGTGCTGTTGCATGATTACAAATTGACGTGAATAGAATTTTCTTTATGGGCTGGTACACGAGAATACAAGAATTTTGGACTACACAACTGCTTACAACTGCTTGGGCGTAAAAGGTTAAAGGTTCGAGTGTTTTAAAGGTGTTCAAGTATGTTGATACTTCTTTGTTGTCCGAGAAAAGTGTTTGTACTGCTAATGTTGTCCGAGATAAGCAGTTAATACTGCTAGTTTTATTCGATATCGGACAAAGGGCAGTTTTGGTTTTTGGATGGATTTGGATCTCAGACAGAACTATTTTTCAAATAGTTTATTCTTATTAATTTTATGGCTCGGTTTGGAGATTATTTGAAGAGGTGATTACGAAGACAATTGAATATTGCTTATTTGATGTTGTAGTTGGGTTTCACAGGTGCGTGTCTTATCATATCTTAAAGTTGTGGTTGGCTTTTAAAGATAACTTGTTCGTGCTTACAATGGTGTGACGAAGACTTGTCAAAATCTAGCAAAAGTGTATGATTTTTCTTAGGGTGCTCAATGCTCACATTTGCTATCACTTTAGTCATGTGTCTCATAGAAGATGAGAATTTTGTCAAGAGGTTGCGGTCTACTTATATTTTGGTCTTTGTGGTATACAAGTTCGACACGTCAAGTGGATTTGCAAAGACATATGACACAAGTTTGGAGAGATTCTACTTCTTTCATCAAACTCATGATACTCAGTTTTCTTCATAAGTAATCACTACATAGAGATTACAGAGTTCGTGATAGATTCATGAGATGGTAAAACATATGGGTTTCAGGGATAGCTTATTGATTAAATGTTTTAACCATCTACATGCTCCACAATTGAGGGGGAAGTGTTTACTAAGTTGGCATTTCTTCAGAAACACCCCTATTAGATGATTATAAAAAAGGGAAATGAAGATTACAGGTTTATATGATTTAGCTCGCTTATTATGTGTGGTGAAATGTTCAAGGAGATCTTAAAATTCAGGGGGGCATTAAAAGTTTTGTTTCATTTTGGGAGATGTTTTATATCTACTTAAGGGGATGCTTTGGCACTTTATGATGAAGTTCGTACCGACTTTGTTTGTTTTGTCATCATCTATAGTTGGAATTATTGTTGGGATTATTGATTTGATGAGACAAAATGAATAAAAGAATGAAACAAAAGGATCAGAATCGTCATTAAAGAATTCTTCAAGCTGGTGGAGAATTATGAAGATTTGGTCAAAGATGTTAAAGATATTGATTAGGAAACATATTAATGTGATTTAATGTGATTTAAATAGTTTCCTTATCTACAGATTTACTTCCTTTGTAAGTCATGATCTCTCCCTATATAAAGAGATCATAGACATAGGTTTTAATATATAGAAAACTAGAGCTCTCCCAATGAGAGTCTAGATAGTTACATAGCATAGTCGACTGATTAAAGTCGAATAGTACACCATAGTTAGTTGGTGTAGCCCCAAATTATAGTTGGGCTAATAGGGAAATCGTTCAATGAAAAACCTTGTGATAACATTGATTGTGTTCTTATAATTCCGCTATGCATATTCAATCATTGTTATTGTTTATCCTAGATACAAAGATCTAACCAATCTTGAGCTTAAACGATCTTATCAATTGGTATCAGAGCCATGGGGCTCTCGATCTAGGATACTACAAGGTTGTTGGTGACGATTTTATAATGAATAGAAGATGTCATGTTTTTTTTGAAGTCGATTCGGTGAAAGTTAGGGTTTCTTTCAAACCCTAATTCGGTTTTTATTGATGGTATACTTTTGAATGGGTTGCTGCTATTCGATCTTTGGTTTGCTCTTCCAATATGGACCATGCCATAGCAGCAGGGGAAGCACGCCCTAATATAAGACTTTGATGATGTTTCTGGTTAGAGCAATTGTGACTTTTGAGTACATAAACGCACCTAACAGGAAGTATTCGACTTGGTTTTAAGTCTTTAGGCACAAAGGTATTTTAATACTGATTCGTATTATATTTGTACTGTTCGAATATTTTTAGTACTTCCAAGATATGTTGCTCGTTATGTTGGTTAGTAGTGTTCCTTCATCATTTATTAGTAGTGCTCCTCGATGTGTTTTAATACTGCTCCAAGAGTTTGGTTCTAAGCTAAGTCGATCTTTGTTCTGTTGGCGTGTGATCCGCTCTGACTACACCTTAAAATATATGTAATATAATAAAATATCAAATATATAGTAAGAATAGTCTAAAAGCAGAGTCAATGATACCGAGAAGTAGTATAGAGCTTTCCCGGGTCGTAAATCCCCAACGAGGCTGGAATGGTAAATCGATACGATCGAAGATTTGAGTTTGAAGGAAGGAATGAGTTTGGGAAGTTGAAAAAGTCAAATTAAACAATAACGGACTAAAACGTTTAAGAAAAACCTAAAAATTATGGAATTAAACTAGAAAACGAAAGCCCGAATCCCGGACAAAAGGGGGAAAACCTAAAATCTTTAAAAATAACCCTACGGAAAATTTTTCACTTCTAAACTACTCTACGGGTCAAATAACGAAGAATGAAAAAGACTAGACCGAAAACGGAGTTCGTTTGACCCAAAAACGAGTCAAAACAAAAACCCGTACCCGGACCCGTTCTTTAAAAGATGAAAAGTTATAAAAATTAATAGCAACAGAATTAGTGTCACTAATCTAAATGGGAGGAAGGAGATATGAGGTTAGTGACAGATTAGCAACGACCTAGTAACGGATTAGTGACATATATTATGTTGCTACGCATGGAAAGAAGGAACAAGTACTACATAAAGATAAGAGTAACAAAACTGGATTCATAGCACAGTTGGTTATAAGTGTGTTGTTATGTATTTGTTCTCAAGGTCTTATGTTCGAGCCCCACATGTGACATTTTAATTTTTGCTGTAGCCAGGTCAAACGTATCAGGTAAAGATAACTTGTTCGTGCTTACAATGGTGTGACGAAGACTTGTCAGAATCTAGCAAAAGTGTATGATTTTTCTTAGGGTGCTCAATGCTCACATTTGCTATCACTTTAGTCATGTGTCTCATAGAAGATGAGAATTTTGTCAAGAGGTTGCGGGTCGACGTATATTTGGTCTTGGTATATAAGTTCGACGTCAAGTGGATAGTGCAACACAATAAGTGACACAAGTTTGGGAGATTCTATTCTTCATCAAATTCGTTTTACTCAGTTATATTCTATCAGTAATCCACTACACGAGCTTTTTACAGAGTTCGGGATTCAAGAGAATGGGTAATACATATGGTTTCTGGGAATGACTTATTGGATTATATTGTTTAACCATCTACATGCACCACTTGAGGGGAAGTGTTTACAAGTTGCTTATCTATAGAAGACCCCGATTAGATGATTACAAAAATGGGAAGAAGATTACAGGTTTATTGATTTGACAGCTTCTTTTTAGGTGTGGTGACATGTTCAGGACCGATTTAAATCAAGGGGAAGCATTAAAGATTTTATTTCATTTAGGGAGATGATTACATCTCAACTTCAGGGGAAGCTTTGGCTTTATGATGAAGTTCGTACACGACTTTGTTTGTTTTGTCATCATTAAATAGGGGAAGATTGTTGAGATTATTGATTTCATGAGACAAAATGAATAAAAGAATGAAAAAAAGGATTAGAATCGTCATTAAAGAATTCTTAAAGCTGGTGGAGAATTATGAAGATTTGGTTAAAGATGTTAAAGATATTGATTAGGAAACATATTAATGTGATTTAATGTGATTTAAATAGTTTCCTTATCTACAGATTTACTTCCTTTGTAAGTCATGATCTCTCCCTATATAAAGAGATCATAGACATAGGTTTTAATATATAGAAAACTAAAGCTCTCCCAATGAGAGTCTATATAGTTACATAGCATAGTCGACTGATTAAAGTCAAATAGTACACCATAGTTAGTTGGTGTAGCCCCATTTTATTAGTTGGGCTATATAGGGGAAATCATTCAATTAATAACTATGTGATAACATTGATTGTGTTCTTTATAATTCAGATATGCATATTTCAATTCAAGCTTGTTATGGACTTTTTTTCCTAGATTCAATGATCTTACTAATCTTGAGCTTAAACGATCTTATCAATTGGTATAAGAGCCATGGGGCATCTAGTTCTTGGATACTACAAGGTTGTTGGTGACGATTTTATAATGAACAGAAGATGTCGTGTTTCTGTTTTTTTTGTTTGAAGTCGATTCGGTGAAAGTTAGGGTTTCTTTCAAACCCTAATTCGGTTTTTATTGATGGTATACTTTTGAATGGGCTGCTGCTATTCGATCTTTGGTTTGCTCTGTCCAATGATGGACCATGTAATAGCGCAGGGGAAAGCGTCCTAATATTAAGACTGTTGTTGACGTTTCCTGGTTCGAGTCATTGTGACTTTGGGAGTACATAAACGCCAACATAACAGGAAGTATTGACTGGTTTTAGTCTTTGGGCACAAAGGTTTTTTAATACTTTTTCGTATTATATTTGTACTGTTCGAATATTTTTAGTACTTCCAAGATATGTTGCTCGTTATGTTGGTTAGTAGTGTTCCTTCATCATTTATTAGTAGTGCTCCTCGATGTGTTTTAATACTGCTCCAAGAGTTTGGTTCTAAGCTAAGTCGATCTTTGTTCTGTTGGCGTGACATAATGATTAATACTGGTACTCTTAATTTGTTAGTACTGCTATGTATATGGTTGTACTTGCTTGGCCTTTGCGACAGATAGCAACAGAGTATTTAGTGTCACTACATTATTATTGGGAGGAAAAGGAGATATGAGGTTAGTGATAGATTAGCGACGACCTAGTAACGGATTTGTGACAGATATTATGTTGCTACGCATGGAAAGAAGGAACAAGTATTACATAAAGAGAATAGTAACAAAACTGGATTCATAGCACAGTTGGTTATAAGTGTGTTGTTATGTATTTGTTCTCAAGGTCTAATGTTCGAGCCCACATGTGGCGTTTTATTTTTTGCTGTAGCTAGGTCAAACGTATCAGGTCAGCTTCTAATGAAAAATACATGGGCCAATTAGATGTAGCTATACGCGAAAATTAAGTGGGTTGCGTTTAATTAATTGTGATGATGGACCATTTGTGTGTATATGGGTTGAGTAAGCTGGTACCAGTGACAATGGGCTATACAAATTTAGGCTCGGATATGTTGCTAATATGTATATCAATTAGTGCTGTTGCATGATTACAAATTGACGTGAATAGAATTTTCTTTATGGGATGGTACACGAGAATACAAGAATTTTGGACTACACAACTGCTTACAACTGCTTGGGCGTAAAAGGTTAAAGGTTCGAGTGTTTTAAAGGTGTTCAAGTATGTTGATACTTCTTTGTTGTCCGAGAAAAGTGTTTGTACTGCTAATGTTGTCCGAGATAAGCAGTTAATACTGCTAGTTTTATTTGATATTGGACAAAGGGCAGTTTTGGTTTTTGATGGATTTAGATCTCGGACAAAACTATTTTTTAAATAGTTTATTCTTATTAATTTTATGGCTCGGTTTGGAGATTATTTGAAGAGGTGATTACGAAGACAATTGAATATTGCTTATTTGATGTTATAGTTGGGTTTCACAAGTGCGTGTCTTATCATATCTTAAAGTTGTGGTTGGCTTTTAAAGATAACTTGTTCGTGCTTACAATGGTGTGACAAAGACTTGTCAAAATCTAGCAAAAGTGTGTGATTTTTCTTATAGGTGCTTAATGCTCACATTTGCTATCACTTCATAGAAGATGAGGATTTTGTCAAAAGGTTGCGGTCTACTTATATTTTACAGATTTATTTATAAGTTTGACGTCACGTGGATAGTGCAGGACATAAGACACAAGTTTGGGAGATTCAGGAGGTATTCTATACTTCATCAAGTCGTTATAGTTAGTTTTTCTCAATCAGTTAATCACTACCTCACCACCACATCACCATCACTCCAGCACCTTACAAGCACCTCCATCACTACCATGTCACCCAACTTGGCCACCAAGTCTCCAAAACCCCTAGTCATCACCCTAGCTCCCTCCATAGCCTTCCATCATTCAATCTTACTATCCTAGCTTGTAATGCTCATCATCATATCTGTCATGAATCACCTAAGATAGCTAGGACACTAAGCAAAACCCCAAACTTGGGCACTAAGGCTTTTTGAGCCCTATATAAGTCGAATCCAAGCAACCCTTTCAATCACACCTCAAACTCAAACACACACACACTCAAATGGAGTTCTAGCCATTCTCTAACAGTAGTAGAAGATCAAGTGAAGTCCCTAAGTGTTGGGATTATTGATTTGATGAGACAAAATGAATAAAAGAATAAAACAAAAGGATAAGAATCGTCATTAAAGAATTCTTCAAGCTGATGGAGAATTATGAAGATTTGGTCAAAGATGTTAAAGATATTGATTATGAAACATATTAATGTGATTTAATGTGATTTAAATAGTTTCCTTATCTACAGATTTACTTCCTTTGTAAGTCATGATCTCTCCATGTATAAAGAGATCATAGACATAGGTTTTAATATATAGAAAACTATAGCTCTCCCAATGAGAGTCTAGATAGTTACATAGCATAGTCGACTGATTAAAGTCGAATAGTACACCATAGTTAGTTGGTGTAGCCCCAAATTATAGTTGGGGTAATAGGGAAATCGTTCAATGAAAAACCTTGTGATAACATTGATTGTGTTCTTATAATTCCGTTGTGCATATTCAATCATTGTTATTGTTTATCCTAGATACAAAGATCTAACCAATCTTGAGCTTAAACGATCTTATCAATTGGTATCAGAGCCATGGGGCTCTCGATCTAGGATACTACAAGGTTGTTGGTGACGATTTTATAATGAACAGAAGATGTCGTGTTTCTGTTTTTTTTGAGTCTCGAATCGTACAAAGATAAGTGTGAAAAACTTGAGAAAGAAATAACGAAAAAAACTATATATTCATTTTTTTTTCTTCGACTTTATGATAGTGACTGGACATATACTTAAAAAGATTAAGATACAAAAGGATTTAATTGACACGATGAGTGATCAATTAGCTAAGGAGAAAAACACTGTTAAGATTTAAACATGAAAGTTGTAAGAGTAGAAGAGTGTCTACGTAAAAAAGGATTTACAAAATGAAAACATCTGAAAGCAAAGATTGTGTTTTTACAACAGTTCAAATTCTGTCGTGCGCAATTAGTTAAGGAACTTCAGAGTGAAAATGAAAATTTAAAGTCAAAAGTCGTTGATTGTACAATGTGTCAAAATCTTCAAGTGCAAGTTACGGAACTTAAAGAGTGTAAACCTGAAGTTTGATTATCGGTTGAAGAGCTATATAAGGTACGTGCACTTGCAGAAGCGACTTTGAGAGAAAGAGATGAATTGATTTGTGATCAGTGTAAGAAAATGCGATTGTTGGAAGAACAATGTGAGCCATTTTATGAGGTACAATATGAGTTTGATTCAGAAATAGTTCATGACACACACGATAACTTAGAAAAGGATGTTATTTTGAGTTTGCAAACACAATTAAAAGAATCTGCTGAATTAGTTGTACGTTTTTTAGATGAAAAATATTGTGCTTTAAAAGAAACTGAGAGCTTAAAAGTTGAAATAAAAAGTTTGCAAACTGAAAATAAAGATCTAAAATCTAGAGAATATGAGTTGAATAATCTTAAAAAGGTGTACAGTGTCAAAGAATCTAAGTTGTTAGAAAAGATTAAACAAATGAAACCTCAAGTTTCAGAACTTTTGGAAAAACTTAAGATTCCGGATCAAGAGATGAAACAGCAAATTATTCTTTTTGAAGAAGACAAACGAATGTTTTTGACTAAAAATGAATTTCTTGAAAAAGTGTCTTCTTCGGTGCAAAAAGATTATAATGATTTGTTCGCTTCCAATGATGTTTTAAAACAAAGACTTGAAACAAAGTTTAAGTTTTTAAAACATGATAATTCTCTTGAGAAAATGATTGAAATGATCGAGAAAGAATATGAATCAAACGTTTTAAAGATTTCCATTGCAAGTTCAACTTTTGAGCCTAAGAATTTGGAACTTGTAAAGAAAATGGAGGATAAAATGAAATGTTTTGATGAAGAGAAAAAGATGTTTGAGACTAAGATTTCAAAGTTGGAAAAAGGTTTTAGCACAACGAGTCAAAAATTTTGATGATGTCAAAATAGAGCTTTCAAGAAGAACTGATAAATTTGAGACGTATTTTGTAAATCTTGAATAAGAAAATGCTTTATTAAAATCACAATTGGCATCTCAAAATTATACTTCGTTGCAACAGGAAAACAATGATTTGAGAACATCATATAATGTGTTGAATGAGAAATATGAAACTTCTTGTGAAAAACTTGAAAAAAGAACAATGATTTGAAAATGCATTACAAAAGATTGTTTGATTCAATAAAACAGAAAAAGGTTGATTCTCAAGTTTTCACAAAAATCAATTCCAAAAGTGAATGTTTCGGAAAAGATTTACACGGGTAAATCTTCAAAACCGATTTCGAAGAAGGTTTCTCAATTTACTACTTATTCTTTGCAAAAAGATAAGTGTTTGAAGAAATGACATTCATCCGAAACATTTGCTTCTCAAAATCATGTGAAAAACAAAAATTCAAAACAAGCGTGGAAAAGAAAGGAAAACATTTCCAAACCGTTTCAGTATTCAAGAAGTGAAATGTTTTCAATGCTTAAAAGAGATGATTCAGTTTTGAAAAAGGTGAAAGATGTAAGGTTTCCATTCATTTCGAAAAGAATTTTTCAAAGTGAAACACCGAGTTTCAACAATAAATGGAAAACTTCATCTTCCTCAAGGGTTAAAACATCGAATGAAACACCAGGTTTCAAAACGGTGTTGACACCTTTGAAAAGTTTTAAAACTCCTAATGAAACATCAAGGCTTTATAAGTCAAAATAGACAAATGAGAATAGTTTTAAATCACCGTTGATTCAAATAACGTTATTTCAAAATGAAACACTGGGTTTCAAATCTCCTTGAAATTCAACCTCTATGCATCAAATTGATGCAACTTACAGTTGGTTCTCTAAATATGGTAAACCCGTTAGTAACGCGTTTAAGTGGGTAACAAAAGTTGTTGTTTAATTTGATATAAAATACAAAAAGATTTTTTTATAAAAAAATAATAAAAAAATAAATTTAAAAAAATAAAAATAAAAAAAGATTTTCTTTGATATAAAAAATTAAAAAAATAAAAAATAAATAAAAAAAAGATTTTCTTTGATATAAAATTTGATAAAAAAAATTCAAAAAGATTTTCTTTTATAAATTTTAGAAAATACAAAAAGATTTTTGGTTTTTATAATGGCTTTTGTATAATTCAGTACGAAACCCGAACTTCATTTGATGGCTTTCATACATATTCAGTATAAAACCCGAACTTCATTTGATGGCTTGTGTACATATCAGTGCACAACCCGTGCTTTAAAGAAAAGAAAATGTACGCGTCAGTGCATTTATCTTTGAAAAAGAAGTGAAGTCTTCTTTGACTTGAGTCATTGATACATATTGTTGGTCCTTTGGAATCTGATATAAGGCTTATTAACTTTAAACTAATCAGATTCCATAGCAACAACGTGAGTTTTAAACAAATATATAAAAACAATATAAAGAACAAGTTTAAAACACACATAAATACTTTTTAACGTATAGACTTTTATTAGAATCAAATAAAGAATCTATGACACACCTTGCTTGCGGAATAGCAAGGTGGTTGAATGACAATTGGGGTGTTATCTCCTTCGAACTTAAACCTTAACCCATGTTAAGAGTTTAAGAAAACAAACTTGTTATGACCAAAACTGAAGCTTCAGCTTTCAGTGGTACGAGTCAGTTTGTTTGAGAGATAAATGAACTCTTCAATGTGTTTTTACATTAATTGGAAGAGATAGCATTTACTCTGAGAATCTCTTTCCTTTTATAGGCAAGGAGATTAGGGCTTACAAGTTAACCTAGTACGCGTGTCACACATCTAATGGGTGGTTGAGATAACATTAAATGTTGACATGTTTTAGAGTACCAGGTACAGTCCTTTGAGGAAAAAAGTGAATGTACTTCTCTGCTGACTTTAGAAGCACCTTTTCCAAGAGAGATTGTTTTATTCCTTTTGGCATAAAGTAATCTTTTTCCTGCCTTGTAAACCTTCTAGAAGTGAAACTTGTGTTTCAGCTTCTGTTAAGGAGATAGACTACGTTCAGCTTGGAATTGTCAACCAAGCTAAACTGAAGCTCCAACCAAGGGCCTTCTTCAGTTTCTGTACCGATGCATACACTGAAGTGAAGATACTTCCCAATCTTCTAAGGACCTGAAGAGCTGATGCTGAAGGAACTTCAGCATCTCAAACTGAACTACTTCAGCTTGAGTAACTTAGGGGATTTTATGTTTAAATCTACTGAAAGACTGAAGGGCTCAGGAACTAAACCCAACAATCTCCCCCTATTTGAATATACAAATAGCCTAAGTTAAAATCAGTTGTAAGTGAGCAAAACAACTTCTTCTTACATAACTGATATAAATTGAACAACATAAACTGATAACCACTTCTATTAACTTTCATTACATTACATTTACAAAAGATAAAGTCAATACAAATGATTTCTATACTACTGCCTCAGCTGCTCAATGGTTCTCATCTGCTTGAGTGGATTCAGGTTTCTTTTATCAACTTCGGCAAGCAAAAGGGAACTGAAGGTTCTAGCATGATCATCCACCCCAGGACCTTGATGTCGTCTGAAGAAGATTTCTTGTACGGTGTATAGCATGGCGTTTGAGAAATCCTTCAGGTCTTCAATGGTAACAAAATCCTGTCTATGATAAGAATTAAACATGATCATACCAAGGACAGGTTCATTTAGCACAGTACCAGGTAAATGATCTCCATACTGAACTGATGACTTAAGCCTTTTGGTTGCTTTGAAGTAGTCATGGATGTCATCAGCATGTTTTCTTTTCTTGTTTGCAAGATCTAAGACAAGGCCCTTTTTTGTGAGAACATCACAGTTGATGATCTTGGAGCTTTGTCTTCTTTTCTTCAGCTTCTCACAGTATTTTTCATAAAGTAACTTATTGTTGTAGTACCGTGTGACACTATCTATGCCCAAAAGATCAACTAGTTCATTTTTCAGGTTTGTATCATCATCCTTCTCCCCCTCAGCAGGTAAAGCAGTTGCTTTGTCTGGTGATGCTTTTTTCACCATAGTGGAAAACCTATTTAAGGTATTGGTAACCTTTTTCAAAAGACCTAGAAGAGAATCTAAAGTCTTGAGCTTTTCCTAAACTAAAGATACTAGATGTGGTAAATCAAGAAACTCCGCTAGAAGTTCCCATTGAATGTTCTCCAGTTCAGCAACCTAGGATGAGAGACTAGAGATAGTGGAAGTGAAGGTCTCCAGTTTTGATGGAATCTCTTGTAGATCCCCATGTAGCTCTAATTCCATGTCTTTAACATGCTGCTTTAGCTCTTTAATTTCCTCACTTAATTCAATGACTTTGAATGGGAGCTCTTTCATTTCAGTTGGTAAACAGCTAGCAAAGTCATGTGAGGCTAAGAGCTTGGCGAGTTCAGGTTTTAAGAAGTTACCAGAAGAGTAGTGAGCTGGTTGATGTCTGGATATAAGGGCTTGGCCTTTAGTGATGCAACTTCAGCTTCAGCTTCAGCTGCTGCCTTTTGGTGTTCTAGCTCTTTCTTTCGAGACTGAAGTAAATGAACCTGAGCCATTAACTCTTGAATTTGAGTTGATTTTAGAGATGAAGGATGTAGGACTGAAGTGTCTTCAGGGACTTCTTGAGAGGTAGCTGGAGGTTGTTCAGCTTTTTTAGCTTCCTTTTCTTCACTTTCATCTGAAAGAAAAAAATGGGGGGGGGGGAATTTATTGTTCATCTGTTGGGGAGTCAAGAGTGAAGAAGGCAAATCTTGTGTCTTTCAAGATATCTGATAAATCCTCCAGCTTTACTTTCTTTGATATTTCATCAGCTTTTGACTGCTTGCTTGCACCTGAATCAGTGTGGGCAGTTTTTAACCCATCTCTAGCAGATTTGGTTTTATCTACAAGAACACTTAGATTAGACCCTGTAAATATGTGATCAAATGAATGGTTTTTTGGTTCCTTCAACCATATCCTGTTATGAAGATATGGAATCATTAGGAGCAGATAGTCCAGGATCAACTTCAGCTGTGGAATCTGCTAAAGCATCATGTCCTGATGCAGACTCAGAGTGCAAAATGAAAGAAGTTGAAGTTTTTAACCCATCTCCAGCAGATTTGGTTCTATCACTACTGAGCTGAGGGTGGGCTCTATCTTCACTGGTGTCCCCTAAAGATGTTGGGCCACCAGCTGCTTGTTGTGCCTCTTTATGCATTTCACCAACTACTGGTGTGGGAGGTGAATGATGGCTTGGGCTTGTGTCCATGGCCGAACTGGGCTTGGTTTCCTTCTTTGAATGGCCAGATTGGGATTTGGATGCCTCAGTGGTGGACTCAGATGTGTGTTTTGAAGATTGTTTTCTTCTGAGTCCACTTCTAACTCTAGGTTTTTTGCCTTGGGGAACCTATTCAGTTGGAGAAGAGTATTTGGGAGCTTTGGAGTCCACTAGCACATCTAGATTGCAGATGGCCTTCATGTAATCAGTGAAGGGAGGTTCTTCAGGTTGGTTTGGCTTCAGTGTTAAGTTGTGAACACTGAAGACTTGAGTGGGTTGATGGTGAGTTCCTCATTTCCATATTCAGGTGCCATATGTTCTAGGAGAAGAGATATAAACCTAGGATAGGGAACAATCTTTTCCCTAGTCTTTTGTTTAGCTTATGAATTAGATCATCCCATATGATCTTGACATAGTCCACTTGTACCCCATTGGCCAAACAATATAAGATAGTGGCATCCTTATTGGATATTTGATCTAGGCCACCTGTTTTACCACCTAAGCATTGCATGATTTGAGCTATCACAACTTCCACCTAGGAGCAAGACAACTCTTTTTGAGAGTTCCTTTTGCCCCAATCTCTCCCCTATACCCTGTTGTTGCAAACCATGGTCTTATAGTTGTTATAGAGGGTGGAGGAACATACATACTCGAGTGAGGAAGGTAATGTGCCCTAATAGCATTTTTAAAGGTAGTAATGCCTATTTCTCCTTTGACTCCTCCTGTAGGTGTGGAGACCCAAACCTTAGAGTCTTCTAAGGTCTTAGCTGTATACCAAAATTCTTTCAGGGATTCTTGGTATTGAGTTGGGGATCTTGTGAATGCTTCCTTTAGACAACATTTTGAAATGAAGTCTGATACAACCATAAAGTATTCTTGGTTGGGATGTGAGGGATATATGAGTGCAACTTCATTGTTAGGGGTGAAAGTGATTTCATCAAAGGTGAACTCAACCTGAGTCACAGGTAAGAAAAGGTTTAGGCTTTCAGGTCTGTCAAGAGTAACATGTTCTTCCTTGGGAGTAATGTCAAGCGATGATGATTCAACCATTTTTGAGTAGTTAGGGTTTTGAGGATTTGATTTGGTTTGAGGTATGTGTGTTGTTTGTTCTTAATGAATTTGTGAGAGTGGGTTGTGCAAGGTTGTTGTGATTTATATGATTGATGAAATTACAAAATTTCCTTTGAGAATTTGTAATTATCATTTGAGGTGTTAAAGCTATGGGAATGTTTAGGGTTTGATTTCAACATGTGTGCTAAACTTTGTATTTAATGAAAGTCAGCACAACATGCTTCTAACACCTAGAACAGTGAACAACCGTCTATTCAACTGCAAAATTAGGTGAGAGAAAAAGGATGAGGTCATTCTAACTTTTGGACATCCCTCTTTAATATATTTTAATTCAACAACTTCTTTGTAAAGGAAATTAGTTTTATAAAATAAATTACTTTTGAAATTCATAAACTAACCTTGAGATTGATGTTTTGAAAAAGCTGGATTAGGTTCAGGTTTGTTGTTGAGTCGTGCTGAAATGATTTTTGTAATATTTACCATCATCAATCTTCCAGTGAAGGCGACAAAACCACAAATGCTCATGCAAATCCTTGAATGAGACATGTGTGATTGCTCAGTTACTTCACTCGAGAGATAGATGAAGACTTGGATAAATTTATTTTTTTAAAACTGAACTGAATAAAATAAACCAGTTTAGTTCAGTTCTTGAGTTAACCAATATGTGCTCCAGCGAAGGCGACAAAACCACAAATGCTCATGCAAATCCATGAATAAGACATATGTGATTGCTCAGTTACTTTACAAAACCACAAATGTCTATGTTGCATCTAACATATTCAGAGTCTGAGTATCCTTTTAGGTCAAAACCTGAACATTTTGGATACCACAGATCAAGACTTGGAGTACCTTTTAGGTACTTGAAAATTCTCTTAACAGCAATAAGGTGGAATTCCTTAGGATTTGCTTGATATCTTGCGCAGAGACAAGTTGAGAATTAAATGTCAGGTCTGCTTGCAGTTAGATACATTAGTGATCCAATCATACCTCTATATTGAGTCTCATTTACAGATTTGCCATTGAGATCAGATCCTAAGTTGTTAGGGGGTACCATTGGAGTCTTTACTGATGAACCAATTATGTCGTACTTTTTAGTAGATCCTTGACATATTTTTCTTGGTTGATTGAAATGCTTCTTTTAGATTGTTTAATCTGAAATCTAAGGAAGTAGGTGAGGACACCCATCATGCTTATTTCATATCTTTGAGTCATCAGTTTAGCAAACTGTTTGCACAATTTTGTGCTTGTAGACCCAAAGATAATATCATCAACATAGATTTGAACCAGAATCACATCACTTTGAGTTTTGTAAACAAACAAAGTGTTGTTTGTCTTTCCTCTCACAAACTTATGTTCGGTGAGAAAGGTTGAGAGAGTTTCGTACCATGCCCGTGGAGTTTGTTTAAGTCCATAAAGGGCTTTGTCTAGTTTGCAAACATGGTTAGGGAATTCATTGCTCTCAAAACCTGGAAGTTGTTTTTGTAACACCCCCAAATCTGGGTAGCAGCGAAATGTTGAATACCCGAGGGCGTTACTTCATAGATCAATAGCACAAGATATGAGAACGACCACTAATCGTGTCATTTTAAAAAGATACATTGGATTAACAAAATACTTGTTCATTACATAAGCTCATGGCTTTTAATTGTTCGACAATATAAGTAAAGATTTCGGTTTATAACAAATGTTCCCAAAATGTAATACGACCCAAATCTTTAGTACTGACTCTCCAAAGAGTGACCCCCAATGTATCTTGGCACCTCGTGCCTTATTGACCTGAGAAAAACATGCTTAAAACGTCAACATAAAGTTGGTGAATTCATAGGTTTATGTAAATCAATTATAGGACCGCAAGATTTCTAAGTGTATGATTAAGCAACAGATGCAAACATCATAAAAAGTAATTACGTTTTCCTAAGCTCATGACACTGAAGCTCGACATGTATAAATGCAATAAATTGCCAATAATGCCCGTGTATGATGTTCTAACCCATAACATCCCAAATCCGACATGGTATACGTTTGTTGTCCGACAAACCGACACAGTGAGCGATACTCACCCAAACGGGGATGTCAACCCTAAATAGATCTATTTATAACATAACATTCCGCCTCGAACAATCTTAGGGAATTGACAGTTCATGATAATGGGCTCAGTGGGTTATCGCTACTTAGGCAAACACGTAATCATTGTATAAAATATACAGTTGCGTCCAATTTGTAAAACAAAGCATGTTCTCACCCCAAAGATGTAAATCATTTAAATAATTGTAAAACATAGGGCTATGAATTCACTTGAGTAGGTAGTCCTCTGTGAATGATAAATATATCCAAGTATGGCAAATGAATCACACCGTCAAATACCTAAGTAAAATACGGCCAGTCTTAGTCTACAAGTTTAAGCTAACGACTTAATGCATAAACTACAATAAATTGTTAGTTTATATATATATTGTTATCACTTGTGTGGTGGTGCACATGTTTATTATATTTGTCTTTACTTGTTGGCTCTTGGGAGGTATACGACTAAGGATAGATATCGTTAATAAATATACATTTATTAACCTGGTAGTTTATACACCGATAAACCTTGACTTTAAATACAATAATACTTTTATTATATTAAGTCCAATCCGACACTTCAAGTATTTATAAAATCATTTAAGTTTTATAACATACTTTTAAGTTTCTAAGTTTGACAACTTTAGTCTTTTTATTTAAGTTTGGTTAAATTACACTTTTTAACCCTTAACTTTCCAAGTTGTTAGTTTTAGTCCTTTAACTTTACAAAAGTTATACTTATAATATAAGTTATTCCAAAACAGCACCTTATGTTTAAAATATTTCAAAAACAGTCCTTGGACTCATAAAAATCAATATTTACAGTTTACACCCTCTAGTTTGCACTTTAACACTTTTAGTCCCTAAACTTGTAAAAATCACATTTTAAGCCCGTTTAAGTTCTAACAAATGGCAATAAGTTTTATTAAGCTCCAATAAGCCATATAAGCTGTGACAGCTTATAAATAAGCTTGGATGAGCTTATTTAGGCTTGTTGGACCTTATTGGGCCCGTTAAGGTCCAATAAGCAATTTACATGTCCAATCTAGTTTTCAAAGGTACATAGGCCCTCATTAAGCTTATTTAAGCTTATTGAAACTGTTTGGCTTAATAATAAGCTCGGATGAGCTTATTTTGAGCTTATTGGACTCGTTAGTCTAATAACTCTAGCCCGAAAGGTTTTCAAAGTCCATTAGAGTTTCAATACATGATCCAACTTATTTTCTAGTCTCAATAAGCACATATGGGGTTGTTCTTATTGCTCAGCTTATTTATAAGCCAATAAGCTCGTTAATGGATTTTTGGGCCCATTAAGAGCTCGATAAGGGTTACGCGTGTTCAAGTTGATCCATTATAGGTCCAATAGCTTTTCTAGATTTATAATAAGCTTACTAAACTGCATAAGCTCACAAATAAGCTGTCTAAGCTTATTCGTAGCTTAAGGGCTCTTGCTTGGTTACGGTAATGGGCTGCCGAGCCCATTAAGGGCCCGGTTGTGTTTTTAAAGTACATTAGGATCCATATTGCTTCAATAAGCACATTAGGTTTATTAATAAGTTCGTGGAGCTTATGAATAAGCTGTGGTCTCCACGGTATGACCTATTGGGCCTGTTTGGGTTTAACGAGTCCATTAGTGGCCCGTTAAGGGTTTTCATTTGCGTTTTACTAACCAACGAGTTTAATAAGTTCCCTAACCCTTCTATAAGCTCAAGTGAGCTTAATAATAAGCCATGGTTCCCCACTAACGGACTGTTGGGCCTGCTGGACCCAGTTGTGGGATGTTTGGATTAAACGAGCCCGATAGTGGTCCAATAAACTTATTATTAGTTTCTAGGGTTTTTAATATCTTGTTAAGTACTCGTTAAGCCTTAATTAACTGTCTTTTATCCCATGTATTTGTTTTATAAGTTAGTGTACACATTCCCAAGTTAAGCCATTTCGTTCTCGTGAAAAGTTTACGTGTTGTTTCCTGAGTTTCATATAAACGAGTAAATATTCACATTGGTTCCCATTTTAGTAATTTAGTGTACCCGTTTAAGGCCTAGCTCGATATTTAAACAAGTTTTATACACGTTATACATGTTAGCACCACACAAGATCATTTGTACGTATAATATGTGCGTGAAACATGCATGGGTTTAATCATGCACGTTCATGCTCACGTAAATTTGTCAAATACAAATTAACGTGACCCATATAATTAGTTAGGAAGAAAACGAATAAGGTATGACATGTAAGGCTTAGTTCGTGACTTACAATAGTCCTAGAGTCTTGGATGTGTCGTGTAGTGTGTAGAATGACAACCCTATGTGTTACACCCAAATGTATATCAACCCGAAAGCTCCAAAGCTTAATATATCCGAACCTTAGCTTGTATATTTCTCCTAATACTCTTGTATGTGGACCTTAGTATGCTAGTGTAAGCTAGAAAACTAAGTGGTGTCGTGTTTGTGTTGTGTTTGGCTCGGTTTAAGGTGTACCGAAACAAAGGGTATGAAAACAAAGGTGTTCTTGGTTTAGAGAGAGTTTATGAGTTGTAGGAAAGTGTTAAGTGTCAATGAGAGTGAGTTTATATAGGCTTATGAGCTAGTTAGTTTCCCTAGTCTTTGTCTAACCAAAAACGAGCCCTAAGTGGTGGTTTTGAGGTTTTTAGTTAGCCTCAAATGGTTTTCTTGCTAAACCACCTAGTACACTTCTTAATTACAAGATAAATGTACAAGATTTGCCAAGATCATGAAAATCTTATGGTTTATGTGTAGTGTTGTTGCTAGTCGCGGGTCTCAAGACACAAAGAGACCAAATGGTTATTAACCATTGAGTAATGAGCTAGTTAGGGACATGTTGTACATGGTTTAATTAAACATAGGTTGTACATGTACTTAGGGGACATTAGGGAGATTTTCTAGATGATTTA
>BQNB010101554.1:0-18040 GCA_026074375.1 Tanacetum coccineum | reverse complement strand
CTGTAATTGAACAAATAAATTCTCAAGTAGAAAAATGTAACAAGGTAAATCAAGAGGCAAAAAATGTGAACGAATCATTAACCAGCGAGCTTAAACGATACAAAGACAGAGTCAGAGTCTTAGAAAATGCAGTTAAAGATGGTCATTTTGAACAAGAAGCATATCTAAGTCGTGAATTATACACTTCAATTTCTCAACGTAAAAGACAAGTGTTTGAATTTAAAAAACAAGTGTTTTCTTAACAAACACAAATAAAGGATTTAAATAATCATATTGCTTTTCTAAAGAAGAATTTTGAAACACTCAAACAAGAGTCGTCTGAAAAGTATGAAAAAAACATCAGTGAAATTGCGGATTTGGAAAATGCGAAAAAGGAACTTGAAAACATTGTTTTTAAAGTTGGTCAATCTGCTCAAACTATGCATATGATAACCAAACCTCAAAATTTTTATGATAAAACACACAAGACAGCTCTTGGTTATCAAAACCCTTTGTATCTTTCTCAAGCTCGACGGAAACAACGTGCATTATATAATGGAAATGTGTTGATTGCTAAACATAATCATGTGACTGTGTGTGATTCTGAGGAAACTTTGATACTTGCTGAGGAGAGTCGGTTGAAAATGCTTGAAAAACAAACTATTCTTAATAATAAACCGATTGATTACTCCAGATTAAACAAACTTTATGAGATTTTTGTTCCACACATACAATTGTTTGGAGAACAATTATATTGGTCCTCAATACCATGTCCTCCTGTAACTGTTTCAAAACCCAAAGTTTTTCCTAAAAAACTCCCATCAACTAGTGAGGTTCTCAGGAATCTGAACAAAGCACGAGATCTTCTCACTAAGTTCGATGAATGCATCAAGAGAAGAACTACATTGTCTCCTCATAAGATTGGTAGTTGGGAGCAATAGGATATAAGAGGTGCTTTTAAAGCATATGTCATATCATTTTCTAAAAACTTAAAAGATACTTTCAAACTTTTTGAAAACGGATTCATTACAAAGGTTAAACAATGAAAGATATTTTTGAACAAATGGAAGACGAGGTTGATGAATGTTTTGTGACAAAGAAAAGTTTTGAAATTAAAAAGAAACAACTTTTAATCAACAATGATTGACTCTTAGAAGAAAATATCGCTAGTGATATTATGTGCACTTACTTACATTCGTTGAATGAAGTTGATAATTATGGAAAGTGTAAAAGTCTCAACATTGTGCTTTTAGATCTTCAAGAATCAAATAAATCATTGTGTGAATTAAGAAAACGTTTTGCAAAACTTGAGGAATACAGTATTACTCTTGATATTGCTTTTCAAAATCACAAAGAACAAATGATTCTTAATGATCCTGAAACAAAAAATAAATAGTTTTTGGTTAAAACAATCAATAATCAATCTGTTGAGATAAACGATCTAAAAGTGCAATTGCAAGATAAGTTACACGTAATCAATGTGTTGAAAAATCTTTTAGCTCAAAAGAGCCAAAAGACTCTGTGTGAATTACCTGTTGTTGATTCTAGGATTCAAAAAATAGAGGATGAGAACATGTCACTAGCTTTTAAGGTTTCTTCCTTAGTTAAGGAAAGAGAACATATTAAGTTAGAATATAAGAAGCTGTATGATTCAATCAAGCCGACACGGGCAAAAATGAAACTTCAAACTGACTCTTTGTAACAAAAACTTAATGATTAGATTTTTGAAAATAACAAGTTAAGAGCACAATTAAAAGGAAAGTTTTCTGAATATCAAATGATTCATAATGGTCCAATTGTGAATACTAAGCCTTCAACTTCAGGACTTAAACTTTACTCAGTAACTCTGTTTCCTAAATCAAAGGTTATTCCTAAAGTTGTTGAGAAAATTGATTTATCAAAATCAGTCACTTCACACTTGACTACCAACAAGATAATTGAAAAATGCACAAAATTTCTTGCCCCAGGTTTGTGATGACATCAAATAAAGTCACTTTTATAGCATCATTTATCCCATTTAAATAACCCATTTTATATATTTATTGCAAGAATTGTTACTTAATCGATTATATTTAAGAATTATAGTAATTATGGAGTACTTGGTGAAGATTAGCTAAAAGGCACGCATTCTGGAGCTTAAACAAAGAAATATAAAGATTACTGTTCTGACATCCAATACGCCGTATCCATCAAGGAAGATACGACGTATCTGTGCCTGCACTTCACAAGAAACCACGAAGAACAAAATCCAATACCCCGTATCTAAAAGACTTCTATACGTCGTATCCAAGATATAGTAATAAAATATTCTGGAAGATATCAACCGTGGTCCTTACTCCAAGAAATCCCCAATACGCCATATCCCACATCGCGCGATACAGCGTATTGACCCTTTTCCAGACTCTAAAAATACCAAACCCTAAATACGATTTTGGGCGTAGGCTAAGAGTCCGAGATAGAAACATATAACGCTTATTCATATAGCTAGAATAATATGATCACCAATAGAAAGCCCTGTTTCGATCTATGGCTATAGGAAACACCTTGTAATCTCCTATACTCTTGTAATCGTTTAATTTTTAGTATCATTTGTTTAACTCGGTTAGTTTACATTGGTTGAATTATTACTTTTGTATTGCTTACAATGATTAAGGGCTATACCCTGGAGAGATTAGCCAATGATTATAAGATATGGAATATTTGGTTTGTTTATATTGTAATGCTTTAATTATCGTTTGATTGCTTGTTTATTGTTTATCAAAGTCATTACTTGTTTACGTGCTTTTGGTATGCGACAAATCAATCAACTAGATCTAGTGATACCGACCAAGATTAGCTAGATGTCGGGGATGGCTTTTTCATATAGTATTATAATCAGACAATAGGATCACAATTAATGCCCTATCTTTACCTTTGAGATATACGAACAAGTTGGACTAGCAAGTGACCTATGATCAACAAATAACGTATTGATTCTTTTGGTAAAGACTTGGACAGTGGACTACTAGAATATAAATTGTCATTAAGCAGTAAGTGGGTAAAGTCTCTATGAGATATGGTTTAATAAGATCACCATTATTTATATCTCCATAGATAGATTAAAATCATCAAATAAATATAATGATATGATATTGTATGATAGATTGGGTGTTTTATTTTAAGATACATTAATTGTGACAGAATTCTACGTGTCTAGGTTTTAGGAAGAAGTCTCGCCTAAATCTTAGAATGATATGTCGCCTCGAGATAAACACTCATTCCACTAAATAAACAAACCAACGTTTTAATTGAATTAATCATGGTTAATACAGTTTTCTTATATTTGGCTTAACCGCTCTTCTATCTTTTGTCTATTTGCTTGCGTGTATTATTGTGTCTTAAATTGATTCAAGTTACCAAAAAACCTGTGCCAGTCTCCTCAGACGGAAGAACACCCCTTTATCAGTTTAGAATTAGACTTAACAAAGGTTAGAAGCATAGGTATAACATAAAAATATAATTAACTCATATTTTTAAATTAACCTAGTTTTAGTTACCAAATATTAATAGAAATAAAAGATTTTTGTTCCGCTCTTAGTGATCGACACCCTACTTACCAACGAAACTACATCTGATCGGGTATAGTGCCCGTTAAAATGTTGTTTTAGGTAAAGTCGGCAAAATATAAATGTAAAACTTGATAATAAATATTACCTACACACAACAACATAATCAAGTTTTTAGCGCCGTTGTCGGGGAGTGAAATTGTAAATCTTTATTTTTAATTAATATTTAGGTTTTTAACATTAGATTAACTTAACCCCAAGATATGTACATTAAGATTATGTAAAATTTGTAAAATTATGTATATTTGTTTATTATTATTTGCTTGTTTTGTTTGTTTTATTTGTGTGTTTGTTTTGTTTTTTTATTGATTTTTATACACTGTTCTGGTCGATGACTTGATACGGCGTATTCACCTCAATTGGATATGGCGTATTTAACTTTCTTATCCAATACAGCGTATTCATTCAGTAGACTGATACGGCATATTTAAATTCATTGAATACTGCGTATGAATCATCTGATACAGCAGCCGAAAAAAGTTTTTCGTATTCAAACTTTGAGCTTATATTTCTATGTATGCCTTTTTCCAAACTGGTTCTACTGATGCTTTTATGGTTATTTTCAGTAACAATGACAAAGGCGATTAAGGAAGAGTTCGAGCAACTTGGGCTACTCAAAATCAGTGATGATTTGTTCACTTATGACACATAGCTGGGGATGATTTCCAATAAATTTAACAGATTAAGCGGAATTAATAACGACTTTTTTTGGGTAAAGGGTTTTCCCCGGTAAAATGTATTACACCAAAAAACGTTTAAGTACAATGGATGTAGATGGAATCCTACATCACAGCCCGTTACATAGGCAACAAAAATGCACATATAGTGCAACAACCAGAATCCCTACACAAGAGTGACAAACCACTATTATGAACTAGCAATGAACAAACTGGAAAATAATACATAATTGAGTAATACTCGAGCATTCCAACTTAGTTCACCATAAAGAGTGTTTACGATCAGCTTGCACGCTACATCCAATGTAACTAACAAAGTGACTACATAAATGACAATAACAGCTACATCAATCGTCTTCCTTGTAAATGATCCTGCACATAGAC
Organism: Tanacetum coccineum; assembly: GCA_026074375.1. Classification (NCBI taxonomy): domain Eukaryota; kingdom Viridiplantae; phylum Streptophyta; class Magnoliopsida; order Asterales; family Asteraceae; genus Tanacetum; species Tanacetum coccineum. Next base: position 13,395 of record BQNB010101554.1, on the reverse strand, counting down.
TTAATCGGATGTAGCTTGTTACGAGGGCTGTGGGATGCAAAGCTCCAAACAGCCCTACTTCCCAATCAACAACAATTGTCTCCATATGGCATAGCAAATAATATCCATACAATATCATGCCTAACACATAAACATAGGAGTCCAAACGCACTATCACTAGAATAGCAACACCACTAGCAGCTGACTAACTCTAAAGTACAAAACCTTGTACCACCCAAACATGGACAACAACTTTAAACTTCAACAAGATTAACTAAGGATTGCAACTAATGTCACAAACAGCTTCGTAAGCGTCACCATAGTATTGGCCAAGCACGACCCAAATGCAACAGTGATCCACCATCAGACCACAGTCACAACACCCAACAACCATCACACCAGAAACCTAATCCACACCATACCCTATTATGATAAACAGAATGTTACCATAACTAGGGTTTCGCCAGGAAAAAACTAGGGTTTCCGCCTCGAATACCACTCTCTCATGTAACCCACAAACCACACCCATAACAAGGATCAAAAATCACGCAGCAGAACATGAACGAACATAAATCCCAATAGCTGACGAACAGATGACAACTCACCCCATCAACCACCGACACACAACCAATGATGATATACAATGCTTAGAATACTAAAGACGAACCACCAATAGGAGCCTTGCACATCCTTATCCGAACCCTTTGGGTCGTTCTTTATGAATTATGTGTGATTGTGCTAGGAAGTAACACCCATATATGTCCGCTGCGTTGTCCCAAAAATGTGGGTGTTACACAAGATCTGCAGGAAAAGCCGAATGATGATGGTGTGGAAAGTAAATCTTCAGATCTTTGAGTATTCCTAAAAGAACTACTCAACCATTGGTAAAACCACAACAATCATCTATTCCTTTCCCAAACCTGGTGAGAAAGGAACAAGAATAAGCACATCAACAAAAATTTCAGGAAAATCTAAAACAACTCCATATTAGTATTTCGTTTATCGAAGCCTTAGTGCAAATGCCAAAATACGCTAAATATCTAAAGAGTTTACCGACGAATAAATCTATACTTGAAGAAGCTTGTACGGTGATAATGAACGAAAGGTACTTAGCTTCCCTGCGTAACAAACTGCCAGCAAAAGAAAATGACCTAAGAAGTTTCACTATCCCTTGTCAAGTTAGTAATTTGCAAATTAATAATGCATTGGCGGATCTAGGAGCTAGTATAAGTTTGATGCCCTATTTGATGTATTGAAAGTTAGGTTTAGGAGAACCAAAACAAACTCGAATGAGCTTAGAACTAGCTGATAGGTCGATCCAATACCCAAGGGGAATAGTTAAAATGTGCTTATTAAGGTAGATAAACTTGTCCTCCCCGTTGATTTTGTTATCTTGGATATGCCCGAAGACTCTAGAATTCCAATAATTTTAGGAAGACCTTTTTTGGCCACTGCCCGTGCCATGATCGATGTGTTTAATAAAAATATAACGCTTAGGGTAGGAGACGATAAGGTAATCTTTGACATGGACCAATCAGATATTGAAACCAAAGATAAAAAGGGAGCATAAAACTTGGTCGCATATCACTTATCTAGGTTAGAGAATCCACACATGGAGGTATTAACTGAGAGGGAAATTACTGATGAATTCCCCAACGAGCATTAAATGGTGATAAAATCCAAGTTTGAAAATGATGAACCATGGTATGCGGATTTTGTTAATTATATTGTTGGAAAGGCTGTTCCCCTAAATTAGACCTTTGAAAAAAGAAAGAGGTTTTTTTCGCAAGTCAAGACTTACTTTTGGGAGGAACCTTATGCGTTTAAACTGTGCGCGGACAATATAATGAGAACATGTGTGGCTGGAAGCAAAACCATTGAAATTCTGGCACATTGTCATTCGGGACCTACTGGTGGGCATCATAGTGCTAATGTTACAGCAATGAAGGTTTACGAGTCCGGATTTTATTATCCTAGTGTCTTTAAGGATGCTAATGAGTACGTAAGACAATGTGATGCATGTCAAAGATCGGGAAACATATCTTCAAGGAACGAAATGCCTCAAAATAACATTCAGGTATGCGAAGTCTTTGATGTTTGAGGATTAGATTTTATGGGACCATTTCCCTAATCTAGAGGTAATAAATACATATTAGTAGCTGTCGATTATGTGTCCAAATGGGTCGAAGCTCAAGCATTACCTACGAATGATGCATGTGTAGTGGTTAAGTTTTTAAAAAGTTTATTTGCTAGGTTTGGAGTTCCTAAAACTTTGATTAGTGATAGAGGGACACATTTTTGTAATTCTCAGCTTGAAAAGGCTTTACAAAGATATGGTGTGACTCACAAATTATCCATGGAATATCACCCTTAATCTAATGGACAAACTGAAGTTACTAAAAAGGCTATTAAGCGTATCCTAGAAAGATCAGTGGGGTACAATCCTAGAGATTGGTCAGAAAAACTTAACGATGCATTGTGGGCATTTAGGACAGCCTACAAAACACCGACAAGGTGTACACCTTTAAGACTAGTTTATGGGAAAGCATGTCATTTACCCGTAGAGATCGAGCATAAGGCACATTGGGCATTGAAACAATGTAATATGGATTTAACGCTTGCTAGCAAAATTCGTCTTATGCAGCTTAATGAGTTAGCCGAGTTGAGAGATGGTGCTTATGAGAATACTAGAATTTATAAAGAACGAACCAAAATGGAATGATTCTAGACTCCGCGGTGATACAGATTTTAAGGTAGGCGACAAAGTGCTACTTTATAATTCTTGTCTGAAGATGTACCTTGGAAAACTTAAGTCGAAATGGAGCGGTCCAATCATTATTAAAAGGGTATATCTATATGGGGCTATAGAAATAATTAACATGGACGGGTTTAGCTTCAAAGTCAATGGACCACGATTGAAGAAATATTACGAAGGTAACATTGACAAAGAGGATGATGAAGTTATAGAGCTCGAGAATGGTGTAACGTGAGGCTAAGGGAGTCTAACTTAAAGACTCTCACAAAAACAAAAGTGCTTCCCGAGAGACAACCCGGACTGTTTTTCATTTTTTATCGAGTCTGTCTTCCTAGTTAGTCGATACGGTGTATCCAACCTCAATGGATACGGCGTATTGACCTAACTGGACGTTATCCAGTCTTTATTTTTCTGCATTTAAAACTTTATCGTTAGATCTGTCTATACGGCGTATTCATGCACATCATACGACGTATTTGGCAGACTGACTCGTATTGATACTTTTTACAGGTCTTTCTATATGACGTATCTTGGTTTTTGGATACGGCGTATTGACTACCTGTATAGTTTATTTTTATTATTTTATTAACTGTAGGATACCCGAGATAGGATTTTGCATGTTTTTCCTATATTTTGCATAGGACCTCGCTAGAAAAGAAATCGACAAAGTTGGTGAAGTATCTACAATATGGAATTCTTACTCATGAAATCAAAAATGAAGAATCTACCGAGCAAAAATTAGGAGAGTTTCTCATTCTAATTCTTTTATTTCTCGTTTTTAATGTTTTATCTATACAACATGTCCTATTTTTCACATTAAAATGCTTAAATTATGCTTAAATTAAAAAAAATTCAAGCATACTTTTGTGAGAATACTAGTTACATAACCTGCACACATAACCCTTATTAGATATTGTAAGGATTCAGACTTATCTGTTTCCAAATGTTTACCTAAATCCCACAAAAATATGAGTGTGCCGGTGATGTTGTAGACTTTAGAACTTGGCTTGGTATATCTATTCGAGACCACAATAATGAGTACTATAGATTTAGATGGAGTAACTTGTTTAAATTGGTAAATTTCTAGGATTACACCAAAAAAGCCTTTATATGTTGTTCTATTAACTAACTATATTGGTTAGTTAATGTTGGGACTTAAAGACTTAAAGATGATTCTTATAGTTACTACTGCTCAGGTATATATTAGTGCTGTCAAGCATAACTTAAAACTGTTGGTGATACTAATGAAAATTATGCTAAGTAGTTAGTACTGGTAGTGTAAAGTTATTACTGCTAGTTACTACTTCTAGTATAATTTAGTACTGCTAGTATAAAATTACTGCTGCTAGTTGAAGTTAAGACTGCTCAGAGTTGAAAACTGAAATATATGCTAAGGTGCTGTTTGTTTATTAAGAGGCTCTGAATCTGAATCTGACTCGCACATCTGAATCTGAATCTGAGGCGTAAATGTCTGAATCTGAATGAAATAATATTGTTTGTTTTTTGTATAAAAAAGTGTCTGAATGATATTAATATATAACAGTTTCATTCGTATGATACATAAACGATTATTAAACATTAAATTTAACAAATGAGTCATTGAACTAACACGACCTAGCAACATATAAATAAGTTGTGTTAAAACAAAACATTCAAAGATATTGTGTCGCCTTTAATCTCGTAAATTAATCATATATTGTTGGTATGTTATATTCTCATGTTGTTAATCATCTTCGCCATTTCTTAAAACTATCACTGTCAATTAATTTATGATGATAAAATTATGAAAAAAGTCGAATATCTTAGAATATATTTAACATTGTCATGTAACAATTAAAATATTTTTGAAGGAAAAAAATTCAATTTAATACTCAAAATATGCATGCTACTATTTGATTGAAAAAATTAGTTATATATTATTATATTAGTTGAAAGGCTCTTATGTTAAGTTTGAGCATTTTTATCATCATCATATTATCATATTTAATATTTTTTATTTTTAAAAAAATAGCGACATAATTCTCTCTAAACGTATTATTAATACGAAAGGAAAAGACGAGAAAATATATAATATAAAATAAAAAAAGGAATCAAAGGAAAAAAATAAAGTAAAAAAGCTAAAAGAAAGAAAGAAAAAAAAGAAGTAAAAAGTTAAAACACATTAAGAGGTAGTAAGACACCCCCTCCCCATCTTGTTGGGTAAGAGGTTTCAGCCTCTGACCGCCTCTGAACGAAAATAAAAAAAACAAACGCACTGAATGATCAAAATGTCTGACCGCGTCTGAACGAGACAGATTAAGAGGCTGTTAAGAGGTATTTTTTTAAAAACAAACACCACCGAAATGGATAAACATTCGACTTTTTAACGAAAAGTATTAACACGCAAATGTTTCTGACAAGACTTGAGCTTACACTTAAAAAATGTCTTCTAATAACACATAAAATAAGTGTCAATAAAAGTAAAAAAAAAGTGTCACTAAAAGTTAAAAATGTCACCCAAAGTATAAAAAAGTGTCACTAAGATTTATTTGCTTCTCCCACTTTTAAAAAAGTGTATGTAGAAGTCAGCTGATAATAGTCTATTTATAGTGACAATAAAATTGTGTGAGGAAATATTTTCGCCTTTGGTGACACATTTTGTTTCGGTTTTAGGTTTTCTAGAAGTTGGTCGACGTGCTAGTCATTAGTAAATTCAAGTGTTTTTAACTTTACAGCATATCTTTTACCTGTTAAAGAAAACGAAAAGTAGAGAGCTTTTGCATTTAAAAAAAGAATGTTTCCTTATAGGTGTGATGCTTTAATTTTTTTATTATTTTTGAATATATGTTTTTATTAAAAAGTTTAAATACTTCTAAAATTGGCGTTATTTGGGTGGAGAAATCTGATGGAGAAAAAAAAACACATAAAAATATATGTGTCAAATTTATAAAAACAAAAACTTGAAAAAGAGAACGGTAATTAATAAAAAAAATTTAGTGGTTTTAATTTTAAAAATTTATATAGGGTTAAGTGTAATTATAATATTTACAATTTTTATTATTAATTTAAAATAAAATAATTATATACCCTTTAAACTTTTATAACTTATAAAATAGAAAAAATAAAATTATACACATATTAAAAAAAAACATAATTACAAGCCCTTTGCGTGCACGGGATTAAAACTAGTTTTAAAGAACTATAAATAACAAAAATGACCATTTCTGTAGAAAATCATTAAAGTTGAGGTTATTATTCTGGGTATATGAAACGTGACTGTGTTTCATGGAATGTCATCTAAAAAAGAAAATTGCACAAGTCTTTATAAATTAGTGATTTTTAATGATGTCAATGTAGCATACTTTTATTAAAAATACTACTCGTATTATGTGAACAACTTATAGGTTCACATATAAATAAAAAAAAAGCGTTAAGAACTCTATTACTAGATGATTTGGAAATTTCTAAGCATGTGTCATCATCTTCAAATACTTAACTAGTTTATGATAATATATAAAAAGTTAAATCATAAACGTACAAAAGCCCTATATATATTTGTTAAATTGTTAAAAACGCCATTATAATTTCTTTTTTTTATTAATTGTCGAAAAAGCTTTTTCGATCATTTTGATTGATTGTTTTGGTCAAAACTGATTGATTTCGTTGATCTTACAAACTTATTTGACATCTTTATGGATAGATGTAGATTAGCACAAATACAAAAGCAAAAACGATGTTAAATGAGACTGTCACGAGTCACGACGACATCAAATACAACATAACTGAGTGGGGGGATGGGGTATTTTGTAAATTTTTTCAAAGTGAGGGTGGTATTCGTAATTTGACACATAGCGAGGGGCTATTTCATAAATACCCGAGGGGCTACATCATAAATACCCACGGGTTGCGGGTGGTTACTCGCGGGTTCGAACGGGCGGGCGGTTTCCGGGTCGGGATTAACTGCGGGTTGATGTTTTGTTACAATCCGTATTTTTGATCTTGGTACAGACGTTATTAAATTCACTATTTATTTTTTTTTCGTACGCGTTTGCTTTTATTTTTATATCGTTACGTTTAAATCGCGTAAATTAAAAAGCAACACATAAAGTAACGGGACCAAACAAATTTAAGTTTAAGTCAAGAAATCATTATATTAATTTTATAAAAGTAATAAATTTACTTTTTTTATTTCATTTTTTATCGGTTTAGGTTAAATCGTTTAACGGTTTTCGACGATTATAATTACGTTTAGGTATTCCCGGAGGAAAACCACCATAACTTTTCTAAGGCTTCAACAAATAACCTATGATTATTACTAATAATCAATGTTTTATAAAAACTTGCCTTAACAAAACATACCTTAGCGAATTCCTCATGAAGGAAAATTAAACCAGACTTGAACTTTACAAGTTATACATTATGTTTATAAATTTACTTTTTCTACATTAAAAGTATTCTTTCATTGTTATTTTGCAAGTAAGATATATAATCTAGCTAGCTAAATTACTCTCTTTTCTTGGGAATCACCCTTCATTTAGGGGTCAAGAGACCAAGTTAGTAAAGAATAACTTAGTCTTCCTTAAAACCCTCCCCACACAACCCATACAAATATATTACATGCATTACTAAGTGATAGCAAGACACAACATCAAACACTTAAGCAAAAAACTAACAAAACTATCTCCTTGTCTCTCTTGAAGCCCACGGCTCAAAACCCTCTCCCCACACAACCTATACAAATTTTTTTACCACTTATACAAGCATTACTACAACATATCTAAGACCTACTAAGATGGTTTGAAGGGTTGGTTAAGCTTTAAATGTGTTAATAAAATGCTAAGGAAAAACGACAATATTAAGGGTTTAGAGTTTCTTTGATTGGGCAAGCTTTGTTTTTAATATCTAAACAAGCGAGTTTAGATATTGTGGTTTAACATTAATTCTTCATATTAAGGTTATCTATAAACCTTTATGTCTTTACATTTATCATTTTATGCATATATGAGTTCTATATAGTTAATCACCATTTAGGATACTTTTAAACATGTAAAATGGACTTTCACTTGTAAGCATGGTTTTGTATATTTTTACACATGTTATATGGATATTAATATTATGTTAAAATGGATGTATAAGCCTTGTACACTTTTTGTTTATGTATAAAATAGTTTAGGTATAAAACTGTAATTAAAAGTTACTAAGTAAGTTTATAAATTTAAAGGATTTTGATAATGGACAATTTTGGTCAATATGGTACTAAGGTCACTATATATTATATATAAGGACATGTTGATATAAGTATTGTGGAGAAAATGTGGTATTTTTATTAAGTAGAAAATTATATAAAACAAGTTATATAAATAATATTATTAAACTATTTTAAATATGGCTGTTTTAAATGTTTATAATAGTTTTATATTTTTTTATTTATAAAACATACTACATATCATAAGGGTTTCAAAAAGGTATGAAAAACTCGAAATCCGATTATAACGGAAAAGAGATTCGATAATTACAAGTTTTCTACAATCAATTACTTTTTATAAAACTAATTTTATAAAAAGTTTAATGTTCACATCAGTCATATTTTTTGTGAAACATTCAATATATAATAGGAATTTTTAATTACTGAGCTTTCGTGACTCGCAAAAGAATCACATAAAAAAACAGGTGTTTAAAAGAAATAAAAACACAGACATTTACGAGATTTACGATAACTAAAACTTTATAACTGTAATGAACAAGTAATAAAGTACTGTTTCTCAGAGGACCCACAAATTATGAAATTGTTATATTTTGTTAAACTCGTCTTAATACGTAATACGTGTTGACGTAAGAAACGGCCTTGAACGAGAAAGTTGCGTAATTTTCACTAAAGTGTATTTTATAAAACGTTTTTAACTTAATAAAAAACGATTTCCGAATGCGATTAGATGGTGATGTTAGCTATATTTGGTTTTATATTTGGTTTGTTGTTAATCTAAGAGTGTTTAGTACATATATACGGCCTATAATTAATGTAGGTTTCAATCGGCGTTTTTCCACGCATTTTCTAAGTGTGATATACTTTGTTGATTTCTAGTTTCTCGATGGTGAGTTCATTTGCCCACTCTTTTACTACTTGATTGTTTGTTTTACTATTGGACACAAGTGTTTTCAAAGTGTTTTACAAGTGTATGCTATCCAGATTTATTGTCTGATTTTAATGCCTAGTCTACCGTATTGCCGTGAAGTCCCTATTTATTATGAATCGTTAATTACTTAATGTAGTAAGCTGCGGTGTGTTGGGGATAGATATATCAGGACTGATCTATCTCCACTCTTAATTGGTCACTAGTTTGATTAAGGTACATTTACTTTGAGAGGTGTCCTTTAGGTTGTTGCAAGCATCCTACATTCCGATTGGGGCACAAATCTAGTTAAGGCTTCGGGTATGAGCTTAGTGGAATAATACAAATGTGTTGACTTACTGAATGTGTTTCGAGTCTATTGTTACAAAAATCTGTGTGGTCCACATTTTTACCGACAAATATGTTTTTCACCTCACTTTGTGTTGTATTTTAGCATGTAATTTCATGTCCTTGGTATGATGATTGGACGGGAGCGTGACGGTTATCAATGAAGATGGATTTTGTGTTTATATAATTCTATGAACTTTTATTTTTCTTTAAAAAACTTAAGTCATTCTTTTGGGTGTTATGATGTTTTGTTTAGTTAATTGTATGTGGAATGTTTTATTACTCTTTTAAAAAAACATGGGGGACCTAAATGTTATAACTCTGTTTTTGCCTTGGCATCGTATATAATTTATCTTATACGTCTATTTTGACGTTTCCTTATATATTGGATTGTTGTACTTTGACGTAAGCACCCCATTGTTACCATTCGCTGCTACCTGATTTTGGTAAGGGTGTTAAAGGTTGGTATCAAGCGCCAAGGTTTTAGTGAACTAGGTCATTTTCATATCCTTATATTAGTCTTAACCACAAAAGTTTAAAGATTTCTTTTCTTTTATTTTTGAATAAGAATCCTTCATCGCTATTCCGTTATCCACCGCACGCGTTTTCCCCGATCCTTACTTACTTTTCCGTTATCATTTTTGCATTAATATGATTCTTATATATATTATACTTGGTTTAATTCGATCTTTTAGCCTATCTTTTGAATTTACAGTATCTATTTCCATCGGATTCAATTTTATGAATATTGACCCTCTCTGATTAATTCTTGATTATTACCATCATTTCTTTATTTCCTTTTCTCATTTTTTCCAGGTGTCATGAATCTGCATACCTTTACAAATTCTTAAAGAATTGTGTTATGAGAGTGCCAGAAGAATCATTCCTGCATTAGGAGATTAAGATGAAATCTGTTAGAAAGATAGTGGATTTCGTGTGGCCAATGCCCTTTGAAGATATTTGAATAGACTAGAACTGAATCAAACAATGCTTGGGGAAGATAAATTCAGAATGACAATCATACAAAAAATTATCCAATTAAAGTTTGTATACCTAAAATGTAAAAGTAATTCACAATGACTCAATAAAAAATTTAAGTAAATAGTGTTACTCTTTTCGACTTGTAGTTATGAGACTTTGTTGATCAATTCTAGTTTGATAAAATTTAAAAATTTTTTAAATAGAATATACCTTACTACTTAGAGATAGCCTTTCTCATTTTGTGTGCATAACGGACGCGGATCGGACCAAACCGAGAGAAACCGGACTCCGAACCTATTTCGGTTTGGATTTTGTCTTCACTTTACCTCATGTTTGGTCCTTCAGGTCCGGTGAGGTCTTACGTTCATATCGACATTTTGCCTTTCGTGACCGGACTGGATACGAAGACCGGACCGGATCCGAACACATTGTGTCTGGTCCTCGGTACGTGGTCTTTGGGCTAAATCGGTCTTCGTTTCGGGTCGGGTTTGACCGATTACGATGGCACCCTACTTAGACAAGTTCATATACACTATTTGACATATACAAAATCGAAGCCCGTGCGGTCTTCCTCACTTGCCACCAAGGTTAATACACCTCTTAATGCTTCCGTGTAGTTAGGGTTGTACTAACTCCACAGTTGGTTATATACGTTCATGTTTGAATTCTATTGTAAGTTAGTCTTAATTGAATTATACCGAGCTCACTGAATATGATCTAATTAGCTTTCTGACTCATCTAAATTTCTGACATTGTTTGTTTCTTATTTATTTGGTGCATGATTTTTTATTTTGTTCTATTTATTCTAACAATGTTTGTTTTCATTCTATGTGTTTTACTAGTGATCAAGATTCGTTCACATTTTGAGTATTATAAACTTCACTCTTCTTGGCTCAAATACATAAATGTATCATACAAGTTAAGATAAAAATCTTTTTTTCATTAGTTGTTGGGTTTGACAGAATAAACCGAAACCAAACTAAAACCGAAAAACCAACCACGAACGAACTAATAACCAAATCGAATATGCTAAAATCGAACAGAACCAAACTAAAAATTCGGTTTTCGGGTTGGATAAGGTTTGACAATCTGAACCGAAAACCAAATTTATATAAATATATATATTTTCTAAATTATTATATAATATAAAAAAGGCTATTAATATATCCTAATATAAAAAAACAATTTTTATGCTTGAAATAATTTTTTTTGCTAAATATTCTTTATTTTTTTCTTTAAATAAATTGTGTAATTTGGGTTTACCCGAAAACCGAAATGAATTTAAATTCTGTTTTCGGTTGAATTCTAGTTCGGTTGGATTTCCAGATTAACCAAAAAAAAATTTAAACAGAACTAAGAACAACCGATAACCGAACCGATCAACACCCCTAACTATTGCTTACTTAAATATCAGGCGGTGTTGCTTCGGTTCGATTATCGGGTTGTTCGATTAATTCGGTTCGGTTAGTTTTTTTTAGTCAACCCGAAAACCGAATCGAACCGAATTAGAATTCAACCGAACCAAAAACCGAATTTGGATTCGGTTCGGTTTTTGAGTTGACCCGAATGACCCGAATTACACAGTTTATTTTGAAAAAATTAATAATTACATAGATGTTTAAATAAAAGATCTATTACTAGTATAAAAAATAGTTTTTATATTAGAACAAAACAAGCATGATTACCCGCGCGTTGCTGCGGGTCATTAATTTTTTTCGTGTAGTTGTGAGGCATTATTATTTTTTATTTTTTTATTTTGTGTGGTTTATTTTTTCGGCCTCATTTTTAATAATTTTTTTTTTCTTATATGAGCTTATGCGTGGGGCTCATGTTTAAAGGTTTTCTTTTTTGGCTATACGGTTTTTTTTAATATAATTTTATGGGAACATGGCGTTTTTTTTTATTGTTATTATGTGTGGGTTATTTTTTCGGGTCTTTGTTTATAGTGCGGGTTAATTTTTGCGTTAATTTTATTTTTATTCTTTTCTATTTTTTATTTGTGCGGGTTTATTTTTTCGGTCTCATGTTTAATAGTTTGTTTTTTTTATATATGAGCTTATGTGTTGGACCTCATGTCGCGGGTATTTTTTTTTATCTTAATAAGTCAATATTTTTGTAATTTTTATTTTATTTTGTGCCGAGCGGTTTTTTTTACATTGCCTACAAACCAAAAAAAAAAAGAAAAAAAGCCAAATTTGTGGCCCAATATTGGGGATGCCCAAAGGGTCGAGCACGGTAGCGTGTTGAACAAAACTACGTCGTTTTATTCTACGTTTTATTCTACGCGAGGCATTATTTTTTTTATTTTGTGCGGTTTTATTTTTTCGGCCTCATGTTTAATAGTTTGTTTTTTTTCTTATATGGGTTTATGTGTGGGACTTATGTTTAAAGATTTCTTTTTTTGGCTATACAGGTTTTTTTTTTTAATATAATTTTATGGGAACATGGGCTTTAAATGAGAATCGCGCGTTACTGCATGACGTTTTTTAATTGTATTTTGTGCTGGTTTATTTTTTCGGTCTCATGTTTAATAGTTTGTTTTTTTTATATGGGCTTATGTGTTGGGCCTCATGTTGCGAGTATTTTTTTATCTGAATAAATCAATATTTTTGTAGTTTTTTTTTCTATTTTATGCCGAGCGGTTTTTTTACATTGCCTACAAAAAAGAAAAAAAATAAATAAATAAAAAAAATTGCCAAATGGGCCGGCCCAAATTGGAAACCCATTGGGCCGGCACTGTAGCGACGCTGCCAAAACGGCAGCGTTTTATGCCAATCATAGTATATAGATATAATAATGCCTAACTATATTCTAGATCCAATTAGTAAGAGTACAAGTGGATCTCTTGTCTACTTAAGCCCATTAGTAATATCCAATTTGCCCAACCGACTCTATTAGTCTATTTGCAGCAAGTTAGCAACTACCAATACAAGTAGACAAGTAATGAACGTATACGTTCAAACATCGGTAGCTCAAATTTGGGAATATATACCGTTATAGTTGAGGATCGATGTTTACATGGCATAGCAATACACAATATTAAGTTACCAAGAAAACCAAGCGTCTAGATCTGGATATAACGTTTTAGCCAACTGATCAATAATTTGAAGTACATTTTTGATAACGAAACACCAAGTGAGCATAATTTAAATACATTCAGAAGTTTAATTTATTTAGGTTCGACATACATATAGCGAATACAGAATGATCACTAATTCATTTCCACATTTTGTGCCTCCCATA
>BQNB010101553.1:0-11819 GCA_026074375.1 Tanacetum coccineum | reverse complement strand
TTTATGCCTTTATTATGCTTTGATATGACACCATGATTATGACGTTTCGGCCTACTCTCCGGGGCGGGTTTGGGTCGTTACATTTTGGAAGATCCTAAACTAGTTCAAACTCATTCCATTTCTAAACCATTTCTTCTAATAAATTCCCTCTAAATGTATATCACCACTTCACCATCTTCTTCATCCTTTATCAACCAACATAAACCACCATGGCATCCACTAGAGCTTCCATTTCCAAAGCTTCCAAAAAACATAACAAAATGTTTTTGTTGGTGACTAAATTGTTCTATCATAGCGAATGACGACTCAAAGTATCCGATGCAAGACATGCTCATATCCTTACTCACATATCTGAAGAAATCAAGAAAGTTTACATACAAAGCTTCCGCACAATCTCTGAAAATCAATGTCTTCTTCAAATACTAAAAGTTATAATGATTGGAAGAAGATACATCATCAAAGCTTTCAAAGATTCCAACAGATATGAGCATGTGAGACTAAAGATCAGCGTATGGCAAAGTCAAAGTGAAAGAAGATCACAAAGTAATTCAGAGAAGTAAAGCTTAAACAAGTCAAAGATCAAGATCAAGTCATCACATCAAGTTCTGAAGATCATGATCAAGGTGTTAAAGATTGAATTACCAAAGCACAACAAGTGAAGTACCCTATCAACAACGAGCTAAAGAGACAAGCACGAGTGAGCTAACTTCTCATGACCTCATCTAGGGGGAGATTGTTAGGTTCACATAAATGGACCCGAACAAAGAAGCTTCGGTCACTCGAAGATACAAGACAAAAGTCTAGCTCGAAAGACAATGTTAATTAATGTTTATTATGTATACGGGCCAAGATGTAAAAAGCCCAAAAGAAAGCCCTCAAAGGCTAATCCTTTTTAGTATAAATACACCTAGTTTAGTCAAAATTAGGTTAGCTTCTCCATTATTTATTTTTCATCTTAAGGGTTTGTAGCAACATTTTTTTGTTTCTTTCAATCAAAAGTTCTTTAATGTTTAATCTTTTATTGCCATTGATCTTGTGATTTCATCCATGGAATGATCTAGTGATCCTACATAAACTTCTACTAGAACCACAAAATCAAAAAGTAGACTAAAACTTTGTAAATTTCTCTAATAGGAATATAGATATTGAATGGGCCTAAACTACACTTATATAGAAACTAAATAGTGTATCGATAACAAAATAAAAAATTTAAACGGGTTTAAATTAACGAAATTAAGACTTTATTAAACTAACACTCCACATGTCTATCATTTATATATATTTAAAATAGAAACATAATGTTTTTTCTTACTGATTAATACGTGGTTGTAGTAAAATACTCTATGTAAGAAGATACTTAAAAAGGATTTAACATTTCTCCCAAAGTTTTAAAAGAGTGTACATGTATAATTCCCTATCTCGAAATTTTTGCTCTTGGAACAAGTTGGTTCGAGTTTAATTTCATTAAAACAATATCGATTCATAGTTATATTTAACATAATAGTATAAACTTAAGAAGACCGACCACAAAATGTTGACATGACCAAGTCAATTAAACCCGACTTGACTTATGTTGAATTTTAACATTAGGATGATTTATGCTATGACTTGTTATCGATTCACAAATTTCGGTACATCTCATGATCGTTTCGTAGTTTTCGATGGCCCTAGACAATAACAATAAAGAGACTCTATTACATTTCTAAACTAAAAATAAATTGCATATAAACTTAAAGTATATATAGCTCATATATGTTTGGGCAAATCACAAGGGAAATCATCATACCTGCCACCTTACCTTTTTATAACTCCATACTACAATTTTTTTCTTCTCGGGTCAACAAAGTTAATTTTTTGGCCTTTATGGGGCCTTGTTGACCCACTCAACCGGTAGCCCATTTCATGTTAACAAGGCACACACCTTTCATTGACACGGTGGAATTAATAATCCACCTCCTCCTTCAACCTCACTTTTGAACACTCCCACCCATCCCTTACCGCCGTACAACTTTTTACTTTTTTTAATTCACCCCACACAATACTTAAGGTAACCCGACATATCACTTTCAGATCCAAAATATTCATCAAAAAACCCTAACTCAACTACACCATTTAATACTCCCAATTGATTGTCTCTTTCCTTAATTGTTGGTCCCAAAAGGTATTTATTGTATTCTATTCACTGTTTTTTACTACAATTGTAATAATTTGTATAAAAAATTAAAAAACGTGGCTTTATTCAATTTAGGGTTTATGTTTAATTTATTTGTTTTTTTATATTTTGAGGTCTGATGGACACGCCTGATGATGTCGTGTTTCGAATACACTACAATGGTGTATTTCACTATGATCCACTAATGTATGAACAATTTAGAGTTGTAGAAATGCATGCATGTACAAGTGATAGGGTTATGTTTAGTCAGCTTATTGATATGTTAGTTACTAAGATAAAAGATAACATATGGGCCTTGTTCTTTTGCATTTCTGGTTTATACATTGATAGTGGTGGACTGAAACTTATAGAAAATAATGCTGATGTACATGCTTTGTATGACCTAGCTGAAAAGCATGTAATAGTAAACTTGTTTATAACACATTTACCATAGAATTTAACAGTCTACTACCATAAAAATTTATGTTTAGATGGTTCAGATGAAGAAGTAACATCCAAAAAAGGAACATGATATAAGAAAGAAACATGATGGTAATATGTCTGTTGAGGAGTTAGTTGCTTGGGGTGAGGAAGAAGCAAGATCTCCTTACTTAAGGTCTCCACCACTTAAGTCTAGACCTTTTAGGAATGATATGAAGGGTAGGGTGTTGTTTATCGACATGTATTGTGCTGAAGATGAATGATTTGAAATGTATTATCCTTTGAATGAAGATGATGTTGGTAAGGAAGATTTGCTAGTATGGTGTTCTGATTTGGAAAATGATTGTATGAATGATGTTGCTAAGATTCTAGAGACTATGAGTGAGGGTAAGAATAATGCTAGTAAGTCTGTCAAATTCACTCAAGGTGTACAAGGTGCAGTTGATGGTATCACTGAGGGTTTGAATGATGGTATGTATGTTGTTAACATTGATATTGATGAACAAGTTCTTGCTAGACAAAAGAAACTAAATAAGGGCAAAAGTAAAATGACAGATGATGACATTGTCACAAGTAAAAAAAGAAAGGTTGCTAGTAGGGGTATTGGTATATCAATAAAAGGGAATGATGGTGACAATGTTGTGTTGACGGACTATGAGACTGATTCTGATGAGCATGCTTATCAGTATTCTGAATCTGACACTGATCACTTAGACAAGTCTTTTGATTATCTAAGTAATGGTGAAGATGAGCTAATTGAACATAGGAAAAGAACGATTCAGTTTAAAGTTAATGGTGCTGAAGTTCCTAAAGTTGGTGATGAAGAAAGATCTGCTAAAGTTGACCAACATACTACTATTTATGTTGACAAGTTTAGATAAATAGATGATAGTGGTGTAGGATTAACTCATATGATAAGAGAGCATGAACAACATATGCAAGTTTTACTAAGGAAATTAAAGGGTAAAGGTATGGGAATAACAAATCCTTTTGCCATTGTTGAGGAGTCAAATGAAATGTATCCTATTTACGATGATTTGACACACTGGAAATTGAAGAAACCCAAGGTAATCATTGAGTTCAATGTGATAATTCTATATTATTGTATTTCTGTATTTTAATATATTAAAATGAATATTTTTTATTTTATAGCTTGGCGAGAAGTTCCCAAATGGTGATAAATTTAAGGAATGTCTAACCTTTTATGCTTTGGCGAATGGGTTCTCATTGTAGTTTGAAAGAAGTAATAAAGAGAAGATTGTAGCAAAATGTGACCAAAGAAAAGAAATAATAAAGGATCCTAGTAAAGGTAAACAAAGAGCTTTTTAAAAATATCAATCCAACAATGCTTAAAAAATAATTTGTAATTGGAGGTGTTATTGTAAGTTGATGAAAAGTGAATAATTATATCAGGTAGTATCTTTGGTTGATGACCATACTTGTGTTAGAAACTTCAATTATGATAGGCTTGTTAGTTACAAATGGATATGAAGGCATTTTGGGGATAAAATAAGGATGAATCCATGAATCACATTAGATCAGATTGTTGCTTTAGTAAAAAAGAAATACAAATGTATAGTGAGTCGTACCCAGTGTAGGAATGCTAAGAACTTTGCTTTAACTGAAGGTGATGTAACCATTCAAGCTCATTATGGTTATCTTAGGTCTTATGCAAAGGCGTTGGTTGATTCAAATGAGGGTAGTACTGTTAAAGTAGGGGTGACAGTCAACCCAGATGAGAAAACATATTTTGACAGGTTCTATGTTTGTTTCAAAGCATTAAAAGATGGTTGGAAAATAGGGTGTAGAAGGATAGTTGCATTGGATGGTTGTTTTTTGAAAAAAAACAAACTACGGTGAAATATTGACAGCAGTTGACAGGGACGTGATGAGGTGTCATTTTATACACTATTTCGGGGTCATTTAACCCCCTAAATCATAAAAACATGCCAAGATTATGTGCTTAATCGTTTGTTTTCATCTTTTTAGCATTTGGATGACATTTGGAGGAAATACACATGACTTGGGCTCATTTGGAGAAGAAACGGACAAGACTACGAATTTACACCATTTATCTTGAAGAATTGTGCATACAGAGCGTGGAGACGGTGTCGCGATTATTAAACGACGGCGTCAGTATTTTTAAAGTGACGGCGTCATGAATTTGACGACGGCGTCGGGACGTAGCCGACTTAAAGTGGCTGATGACATCAAATAACGTCTATTTTATAGCATCATTTATCCCATGTATTTAACCCATTTTATATAATTATTGCAAAGAATTGTTACTCAATCGTTTATATTTGAGAATTGCATTAATTATGGAGTACTTGGTGAATATTAGCAAAAGGCGTGCATTTTGGAGCTTAAACGAAGATATTTTGAAGATTACTATTCTGAAGACCAATACGCCGTATCCATCAAGGAAGATACGGCGTATCCGTGCCTGCACTCACCAAAGACCACAAAGGAATGAAGCTCAATACGCCGTATCCAGAAGAAGTCAATACGCCGTATTAAAGATATAGTATGTGAATATTCTGGAAGATATCAAACGTGGTCCCTACTCTAAGAAACCCCTAATACGCCGTATCCAATCCTTTGGATACGCCGTATCGAACCGACTTCCAGACCCTATAAATACAAAACTCAAAAACGAGTTTTAAGTGTGCTAAATCATATTCTCGATACCTAAACCATAAAAGTCGATTTTCAGAGGAGAAAAAGAGCAGAAGAGGTCTTGCAATGCATTCCAATCCATAGAAGACAACGTGTAATTTCTTATACTTTTGTAATCGTTTAGTTTTTGGTATCATTCGTTAACTCGGTTAGTTTACCTTAGCTAAAACAATTACTCTTGTATTAATTATGATGTTTGAAGGCTAATACCCTTTGGGTATTAGCCATTATTATGAAGATCTGAATGTTTGGTTTTGTTTATATCTCGATTGCTTAATTTATCGTTGAATGCTTGTTTATGTTTATCAATTAATACTTGTTTACGTGCTTTTGTATGCGACCTATCATTCAACTGGATCTAGTGATACGGACCAAGTAATCTAGATGCCGGGATAGCTCTCCATATGGTGATTTATACATCTAGAATCATAGGATCACAAGTATTGTCCTGCTAAATCTGTGTCTAGGATACGCTTCGGGCTTAACTAGTTAATTGGATATTGCCAATGGTTTATTGAACATGTTGACTAGTACGTGAATCTATATAATTTAACAAATAATGTTCTGATTCCATTGGATAGTTGGACAAGTAGACTACTAGTGTATAAATTGCCATTAAGCAGTAAGTATGTAAAGTCTCTATGAGCCAGGGTTTAACAGGATCACCATTGCTTTAATCCCTAAGATATATTATAATCAGCAAATAAAGATGCTTTATGCGGATGCTTTAATTGTGACAGAATTAATGTGTCTAGGTCTTAGGATGAAGTCCCGTCTAAGTCTAAAAATGATATGCCTCTTTGAGATAAGTAATCACTGCACTGAATAAACAAACCAACTTCTAATCAGATTAATGATGGCTAATACAGTTTTCTATCATAAGGCTTGACCGCTCTTTAATCTTCTGTTAATTTGCTTGCATGGGTTAAAGTGTTTTGAATTGATGGTAGTCACCAACCAAACCCGTGCCAGTCTCTCAGGCTGAAACCCCCCGTTTTACCTGTTAGAATTAGGATTAGAACTAACATAAGATTAACATAGGTTTGACTTAGATTAGAATTTAACATAGATTAGATAACCAAAATATAAATAAATTAAGAGATTTAACCTCGCTTCAAGTGTTCGACACCCTACTTACCATGAATCTACCACCGACCGGGTACACTGCCCGTTAAAGTGTTGTTTTTAGTTAAGTCGGCAAAATATAAATTTACAACTTGAACTATCATAAATAAACACCATACAACGACACATCAAGTTTTTGGCGCCGCTGCCGGGGAGTAAAAATTAATCTTGATTTTTATTTTATGTTTTGGTTTTTAACATTAGATTAGATCTAACCCTTAGGAGTAGTGTTAATTAGATTAGTGTATATTCTTGTATATTTTGTATATTTTGTATATTTGTTTATATTTGTGTGTTTAATTGTTTACGTATTTAATTGTTTTGCTAGTACACTGTTCTGGTCGACAACTGAATACGGCGTATCCAATTCCATTAGATACGGCATATCCAACTTTCTGTCCAATACAACGTATTCACACAAAAAATTAATACGGCATATCCAATTCTATTGGATACTGTGTATCGGTCATCTGGAACAGAATCAACATCTAAGTTGTTTATTTTTTATTTTCGTGCTAAAAATTTTTCTACCTTTCTTTAGAGCAAATCCTGCTGATATTTTTACCTGTGTTACAGATAATCCTTGTCAAAGCTAGTCGATTGAAGAAGTGATTGCCGATAAGGGAAAGAAGTCAAGTATGGAAACATTTGTGCCTAATGACGAAGCAGATTACTATTCCGGGATTACAAGTATTACAGTTAACAGGAAAAATGCGTATGAACTGAAAGGAAAATTCTTGGATGATCTGCACAACAATGCTTTTAGTGGAACAGACGGAAAGGACGCAGTTGAGCATATTGAATACTACCTAAAAATTATTGACCTAATCAAATTACCCAATGTAGATCATGATAAACTAAGAGTCGTTGTTTTCCCAATCCCATTGGCTGGAGGTGCACGAAGATGGTTTGAAAAGACCAAAGAATCAATCACTTGTTTGGCCGACTTAACTACTAAATTTTTTGGGAAATACTACCAGCCTTCTCGCATCGAGGGAAATAACACTCCCTTAATAAAATAGGACCCAACCAATCCAAGATTCAAAGGCTGGTCGGCTACAAAGTTCGTAAACTATAAAACAATGGATATATACACCAAAGGAGCTTTGTGGGATTACTAGAAAATGGGCGGTGATGAAATTGAGGCATCGAACGATAAACCTTCTGATCTTTAAGAATACTGGAGTGATAAGGAAGAAACTGCCAAAATTTTTAAGGTTGATACTGATGTTTTTGACTACGAGACACCTCTCTGTTTGGCATTCAACGAATTTAATTACCTTCTCAAAGTAGATCCGAACTTACTTACAAAGGATATTATGGGGTTTAAAACATATGAAGATTACAAAAACGATTAGATCTACGAATGGAATAAAGACGTACCATGGGTGTATGACAAGCCATGGCTTGATAAAGGAATTTGGAAGGAGCCAACACCAGTCAAACATACTTCCAAGCCTTTCAACTATAAAACTGGAAGTTAGGAACGGCCAACCTGTAGCTGGAGATAGGATGGTTATTGTAATGGAGGAAATTTTCCCGGTGCTTACCATATTGGAAACTTGCTCCATTACCAAGACCTTGAATGGTACGTGGTACGAGGATTTAGAAAATAATGAACTAAAAGATGAAGCTCTAAGGAACAAAGCTATCATGGAAGGTTTGATCAGTAATAATGAATCAAGCAATGATTGTTGGAAGAGATGGAAGATCCATGAGATTTACTACCATAATTATGATAAAGGGGAGTATGAAAACAAAACTTATGGAGAAGAACATGAGTTATGTGGTATCAAAACTCACGAGGTGCCGGTTTGCCAAATAAAAAGATACAAGATGATCAGATATTCGTTCAATGATGAAGAATATGTTGCCGTAAAAAAAGACGAATATGACGATCTTACAATCACAAGTGAAGAGGCGTGCCGAGCTTACCAGGAAATCTTTCGGATGATGGACGAAGGGTGGATGGTTACGCGCACCGAGTGAGAAGCTGAAGAAAAGTCTAACTTAAAGACTTTGTTGTAAACAAAAGTGCTTCCCATGAGGCAACCTAAAATGTTATTTAATTTTATCAATTATGTCTTCCCAGGCATCAATACGACATATCCTTTCCATACCATACGACGTATTGATTGTCTGGACGTTATCAGTCTTTACTTTTTATGCACTTTAAAAACATTATTGTCAGCTCTGTCAATACGGCGTATTCATGCACATGATACGGCGTTGATGTGTTGTAGTGTAGGGTTGGTTTTTATATGATTCAATTTTTAAATTTATATTTTGCCGACTCAACCAAAAACAACACTTTAACGGGCAGTGTACCCGATCGGTAGTAGTTTCGTGGTAAGTAGAATGTCGATCACTGAGAGCGAGGTTAAATCTATCATTTTTAATTAATATCTTGGTTATCTAATCTGTGTTAGTTCTATTCTAATCCTATGTTAAACCTATGTCAGTCTAAATTGTAATTCAAATAGAAAAGGGGGGTTTTCAGCCTGAGAGAGTGGCACAGTTTGGTTGGTGACTATAATCAATTCAAGAAACTGTTACCTACACAAGCTAATTAACAAAAGATAAAAGAGTGGTCGAACCTTATATAAGAAAAATGTATTAACCATTATTAATCCGATTAGAACGTTGGTTTGTTTATTTAGTGCAATGATTTCTTCTCTCTATGATTCTTAAGACTTAGGCGTTACATCATCCTAAGACCTAGACACGTTAATTTTGTCACAATTAAAGCATTCGCATAAAGCATCCTTATTTGTTGAATATAATCTATCTTAGGGATTAAAGCAATGGTGATCTTGTTAAACCCTAGCTCATAGAGACTTTACCCACTTACCGCTTAATGGTAATCTATACACTAGTAGTCCACTTGTCCAACTATCCAATAGAATCAGAACGTTATTTGTTGAATTATCTTAACTAGTTAAGCCTGAAGCGTATCCTAGACACAGACTTAAAAGGACAATATTTATGTAATTATTATTCTAGGTGTATAAATTACTATATGGAGAGCTATCTCGGACTCTAGATCCGCTTGGTCCACTTAGCTAGATCCAGTTGAATGATAGGGCGCATACAAAAGCGCGTAAACAAGTATAAATTGATAAACATAAACAAGCATACAATGATAAATCAAGAAATCGATATAAACAATACGCAAACATTCAGATCTTCATAATAATACGGCTATTACCCAAAGGTATTAGCCTTCAACCGACAAATAAATACAAGAGTAATAAATTAGTCCAAGGTAAACTAACCAGTTAACGAATTGATAATACCAGAAAACTGAACAAATACTAAGTATATGACTTACACAATGTCCACCAATGGAATTGAATACGTTGCTCGACCTCTTCTGCTCTTTTTCTCCTCTGAAAATTGACTTTTGTAGTTTAGGTATCGAGAATATGATTTAGCAAACTTAAAACTTATTTTTGAGTTTTCTATTTATAATGTTTGGAAGTCGGTTCAATACGGCGTATCCAATGGGTTGGATATGGCGTATTGGGGATTTTTTGGAGTAGGGACCACGTTTGATATCTTCTAGAATATTATATTGATTCCATATCTTGAATACGGCATATTGAGTCCTCTGGATACGGTGTATTGATCTTTAATCTTCTGTGATCTTTGGTGAGTGTAGGCACGGATACGCCGTATCTTCTTGATGGATACGGCGTATTGGTCTTCAGAATAGTAATCTTCAAAATATCTTCATTTAAGCTCCAGAATGCGCGCCTTTTGCTATGTTTCACCAATTACTCTATAATTACTGCAATTCTTAAATATAAACGATTAAGTAATAATTCTTTGCAATAACTATACAAAATGGGTTAATATCGTGGGATAAATGATGCTATAAAATAGACATTATTTGATGTCATCAAATATCCCCCTACTTGAATCCTACTTGTATCCCTAAGGATATTTTCCATTTAAAACATTTATTCGATCTATTACAAGTACACAACCAAACACCTCACAAAATAGGAAGATAAAAACACTCAAATCACTCAACTAATCTATATGGTAACATGTAACTAATTCGCTCAATTGCTCGGTCGTTACAAGTATTCTATCATAAGCTTGTCAAGGATACACATCTCCACCACTAAAGCCAAGGAGTAACAAGTTTATAAAGGTAAATATGGGTTTTTGTATGGAAAGGCGTACGGTTTGATCATTCTACAATCTTTCACCATAAGTACCATTCCAACAAGGCAGGTGAAGCACACATACACACCCGGAACGCCGAGATAGACATGAGTGTTCGATCACATCCCCATTCCAATTTATCCTACGGTTATGATGAAGAATGATATAGGGTAGGAACCTTTTAACTTTCACCAACAGTCGTAAACCAACAAGGTACAAGACATGCATACACACCCGAAACACCGGGATAGACATACATGTTCGTATGAATCCTTATTCGCGTAAAACCATAGGTTAATCATTAGGTGAGAGGGAAGTAAATTGTTGTTAAATAAAAATCAAGAAACAAATAGATTAAGGCTTAAAGTACAAGTTGCTAGACATTTATTTTCCTGACCGTTATTATGACAGAGACACAACTATTTACAATGTCTTGATCATAGATAAAAAACAACAACCTAAGTTGGCGTTCCAGTAACGGTCAACTCTCTAATTATTCCAAAACTTTACATACTCTACAAGGCAAGTGGCGATATCTTCCACTGTGTACAATACTCTACATCGTTGATTTTTGTCGACGTATCAACAAATAATTAATCCTTCGTATAATTCCTTTGGTAATGCTCTTTGCGAAATGATTATCTTCAAATTTCTTTCTCTTTTTGTATTTTTCCATTTTTTTTGTTAAAACTATACTTCAATTCTCGGTGTAGTTTCATTATCTTCACGATCATAATAATTCTGGATAATTCCTTCGGTAATTTCTTCGTTCTTCGGATTCACCATTAATTATGAATGTAGTAAAATCACATGAGCTTTGATTACTAATATACGTTCTCATTTGCAATGTGCAAATTTCTAACCGCGCCAAAGATAGAAAATGACACAAGACTCGAGAAATACAAACTTTACACTTTAAGCAACTAGCAACTGTAAATTAAACTTAATCTAACAGGGTAGGTTAAGGTGTAAGGGTGTAACAAAATAAATAATTGGTGTAAATTCCTAAAAGATTGGCTCTACGGGTTGTTCTAGTAGATCATCACTCTAAAGATAAGAGTGGATGGGTTTAAACGGGAGGTTCACTAACCGGTGTAGTTAGTTAATAAACAACATGTATAGGCGATTTGGTTGTAATCCTAAGATTTACCGATTTAAACAAGTTACTCCAATTAAATCCATAATACTCATTATTGTGGTCTCAAATAGATATACCAAGCCATGTTCAAAAGTCTACAACCTCATCGGT
>BQNB010101552.1:4850-24443 GCA_026074375.1 Tanacetum coccineum | reverse complement strand
ATTAAGAATACTTCTTAGTGATA
This sequence comes from Tanacetum coccineum, assembly GCA_026074375.1. Taxonomy (NCBI): domain Eukaryota; kingdom Viridiplantae; phylum Streptophyta; class Magnoliopsida; order Asterales; family Asteraceae; genus Tanacetum; species Tanacetum coccineum. Next base: position 24,420 of record BQNB010101552.1, on the reverse strand, counting down.
TAAACTAGATTCCGCATAGTTTATATCATTCAATCAAAGTTTCATTCTTACTATTTTTTTATTTTTCCAAGGGTACTAAACCTTACAAGCTAAGGAGTTAAAGATCTATTCATTGGGATCAACAAGTGGTATCAGAGCTTGTTGTGAAGCTTTGAATAAGAAGAATCAACCAATTCATCCAAGATCTATCTTTTTAGTGATAAGATGGAGGTAGGAACTATCGCTACCAATTTGACTGCAAGACTACCTATCTTTAACCCAAGAGACTATGATCTCTGGCTAATGAGGATAGAATAATATTTTCTTATGACTGATTACTCCCTATGGGAAGTAATCAAGAATGGGAACAAAGTGCTGAGGAGAACTATTAGAACAGTTGAACAGGAGTATGAACCCACTACTGCTGAAGAAAAATAGGATAGAAGAAATGAAATGAAAGCAAGAGCAACCTTGTTGATGGCACTTCCAAACAAAGACCAACTAAAGTTCCACTCATATCAAGATGTAAAGTTGCTAATGGAGGATATAGAGAAAAGGTATGGAGGGAACAAGGAGTCCAAGAAGGTTCAGAGGATACTTCTCAAACAACAATATGAGAACTTTGCTGCATTAAGTTCAGAAACAATGGATCAAACCTTTGATAGGTTACAAAAACTTATCAGTCAGTTGGAGATCCAAGGAGAAGTGATTAACCAGGAAGATATGAACCTAAAGCTCTTGAGAAGTCTTCCATCTGAATGGAAGACTCATGCTTTAATCTGGAGGAACAAGGTGGAAATTGAAACCATCAGCTTGGATGACTTGTATAATAACTTGAAGATATATGAACCTGAACTTACAGGTTCATCAAGCACAAGTCAAAATTCACAGAATGTGGCCTTTGTCTCTAACAGCACTAACAACACCAACAACACTAACAAAGCAGATAATACTGCTCATGGAGTTAGTACTACTCATACTCAAGGTAATGGTGTTAACTCTACATCTCTAGATAATCTTTGTGATGCTGTGATCTGTGCTTTCCTTGCAAGTCAACCCAACTCTCCTCAACTTTCTCAAGAAGATCTGGAACAACTTCATCCTGATGATCTGGAAGAAATGGATCTTCAATGGGAGATGGCCATGCTGACAATCAGAGCAAGAAGGTTTATCAAGAGAACAGGGAGGAAGCTGGACATAAATGGTCAAAGAGTTGGTTTTGACAAGTCAAAAGTGGAATGCTACAATTGTCATAAACATGGACACTTTGCAAGAGAATGTAGGTTTCCAAGAAATCAGGAGAACAAAGGAAGAGAGAATAATACAAGAACTATTGCAGTGGAGACTCCTACTCAGAATGCCTTGATAGCTCAAGATGGAATTGGAGGATATGATTGGAGCTACCAAGCTGAAGAAGAGCAACCTACAAACCATGCATTGATGGCATTTACATCTTCAGGAAGTTCTTCTAGTTCAGATTCTGAGGTAGATTCTTGTTCTAAAACATGTGTAAAAGCTTATGCTACTCTTAAAGAACAATATGATAGTTTGTCTTCTGATTACAAAAAGTCTCAATTTAATTTAGTATCTTATAAAGCAGGTTTAGAATCAGTAGAAGCTAGACTAGCTCACTATAAGAAAAATGAGGCTGTGTTTGAAGAGAGCATAAATGTTTTAAAACTTGAAGTTAGACTAAGAGATAATGCCTTAAATGAATACAAAATGAATTTGGAAAAAGCAGAAAAAGAAAGAGATCAGTTAAAACAAACATTAGAGAAGTTTCAAAATTCATCCAAGTCTTTAAATAACATACTGGAAAGTCAAGTAATTGACAAGTTTAAAACAGGACTAGGATATGATGCAGCTACTGCAGCTTCTCCTGCAGTAGAAAGTTTTGTGAATTTATCTTCTGCGGCGCTTGCGCCGACTGTCCTCGGAGTCCGAACTTGGAGGACTTTCACTCGAGGAGCGCCTTTGTCCAAGCCTGCTGTGGACATCGCGACTGCCCAGCCTATCATGGACGCTGATGCGCCAGTCATTGTTTTCATGAGTGTCCGAGTTCTGCAGGTTAGCTGTTTGAGTGCCCGAAACTTGCTTTCCGATTCTACCAAATACTGGAGGTCGACGGTTATCCTCTCTGCGCCTTTCCTTTCGGTGGCGCGGTGGAGATACTTCGTCCTCCGGACCAAAGTTAAGTCGGGCCTGTAGGCTCTGACTTGATCTCTTTTTTGTTTCCTCTTGCATGAGGGCGACCAGAGTCTCGTAGTTCTGAGATACGAAATCACCCGGCGCCAGTTCAGTCGCGACCCCTTCCAGTGTGAGGTTGTTAGCCCCTAACTCGGGGCCCTTGTTTCGAATGGGTGGGGGTGGCGGTTCGGTGCTATTCGTCCCTGGCGCCGTTTGAGGAGGGGTGGTGAAAGCAACACGCTGTAGATCTTCCGTGCTTGTGATTGTGGCGGTTGGCTGGGTTGTCCCCAGGGATGGTCCCGTCGCTGGGAAGACCAGATCATGTGGCGCATTGGTGCTTCCAGAGGCCTGCTTAGAGACCTGTTTAGAGGCTTGGTCGCTCTGCTTCTTCGTCTGCGGAGTCCGCTGGGTAAAGTTTCCTTGCTTTGTCATTCTAGATTTTGGCAGTGTTCTTAGTGTCTGGTCCCACGGATGGCGCCAATCTGTTGATACAAAAGTTGGACGATCCTTGATTAGATCCGGATTAGAGGTAATACGGATCTGTTAGGCTCCAGTTCCTGTATCAATTGAGTCTTGATGTATGAGACCTGCGCACTAAGGAAACAAAGCACCGTTAGGCTTACCGTGGGATTGTCTCCCACGATTATCCTCCGGCGTGAGAGTAAGTAATCGGTTTTAGGGTTTTAGTAGAAAGTTAGGGTTATGAGAGCGTACCTTGGATGAGAGCCTAGGTGCCCCTTATATTCTCACCAAACCCTAATGGGCTTTGTCCCATTAATTAGGTGAATAACCAAGAGGCCCCACCGTTTATTTTAATAACTAGTGGGCCCCTCTCCTGATCATAACTCGTTCGTAACGGGTGTTATAAATACCTGCGCGCGTGTGCGCCGGTTGGACCTCATGGGCCTAAATCCTTGTCGTGATAGCCCATATGTTATGGGCTTCCCCGTAGGCAGTATCGTTTGGGCCTTGGAAGTCTGTATTGGTGTTGCTATGGCCCATTCGTCATCGGTCCGGGTGTAAATAGTATTCGTAGGTCGGGTTCATGACCCGAGGTTGGACTATACGTCATCATGTCCCCCCAGTCTAGTATGCGCTTGGTAAGACCGCGGATGCTAGACTACAAATAGGTGTGGCAAAATTCCTAGATGCGTATCGAGGAAGAATCAAGAAATTGTCCCGCCCAAAACAATGAATCCAGTCAATTTGAATTGCAAGAAGCCTCTTCGTAATTCGTGAGAGGGTAGCTAGAACACAGCTCATAGGTTGCACCCCTACCACACGATTAGGACAAGTGGGGGACACGTGTTCCTCATCGGATCGTCGTGTCAGTAACAACTTGCCCTATATAAAGGATCGCCGTTATTTCACTGTTATTGCCACAGTAAAAAAAACTCTTCCCCCACCATTGATAAAGCTTCCATTAATCATCAAAGAGCAGATACAGGTAATAAGCGCGTGCGTACCCAAACCCTTGCGTCACAAATCATGGTGTTGCAACTTACTGATTTTACATCGGAAATAACAGATGAGGAACTTCGTGAGTTCACATCTGAGTATTACATCCCGTCCGCACTGCACCCGGTAGTGCCGGCTGCGGATGCGAGTATAGCGGATTTCCCCGTGGGGAAGGTGGGGGTATACACACGGTTCTTTGAGTTTGCCAATCAACGTGTGCCCCTTTCTTTATTTATGTGCAACATCTTGAACCACTATCGTCTTCATATTTCCCAATTGCACTGCATAGGTGCGGCAAAGATATCCAATTTCGAGGTTAATTGCCGCCTCTTGGCAATTAATCCCACAGTTCATTTGTTCCGCGCCTTTTACCATACCTGTTGGTCAAACGGGTGGGTATCATTTTCCAAGCGCGCCGGGCGTTTGCAGTGCTACACCGAAAAATTGGATGCGCTGAGGCGTTGGAGGGAGATGTTCTTCTGGGTAGATGATATGTTGGTTCCTTGGAACTTCGCCTTCTATACGCAGGGGTTATTGCCGAGGGATGAGCGCCCACCCCCCGGGTCGTATAGTATTGAGGATGCGGAACTTATAAATGAGAACCGTATTCCTATCAACGCATACTCGGAGGCCTTTCTATGCCACATGGGCATTAGCCGTAATTATTTCCAAAGGCCCGAGGAAGTGCCAACGTTTATAGGCGAAGACGGTCGGGGTGGGTGCTTGTCCTTCCTTCTCCCTCATTTAGTAGTGTAAGCGCTCTTCCTTAATTAAGCTTATGTAACCATTTGTTTTGTGTTTTCTCTTTGTGTGACGCAAAAGGAAACGATCCTTGATTAGATCCGGATTAGAGGTAATACGGATCTGTTAGGCTCCAGTTCCTGTATCAATTGAGTCTTGATGTATGAGACCTGCGCACTAAGGAAACAAAGCACCGTTAGGCTTACCGTGGGATTGTCTCCCACGATTATCCTCCGGCGTGAGAGTAAGTAATCGGTTTTAGGGTTTTAGTAGAAAGTTAGGGTTATGAGAGCATACCTTGGATGAGAGCCTAGGTGCCCCTTATATTCTCACCAAACCCTAATGGGCTTTGTCCCATTAATTAGGTGAATAACCAAGAGGCCCCACCGTTTATTTTAATAACTAGTGGGCCCCTCTCCTGATCATAACTCGTTCGTAACGGGTGTTATAAATACCTGCGCGCGTGTGCGCCGGTTGGACCTCATGGGCCTAAATCCTTGTCGTGATAGCCCATATGTTATGGGCTTCCCCGTAGGCAGTATCGTTTGGGCCTTGGAAGTCTGTATTGGTGTTGCTATGGCCCATTCGTCATCGGTCCGGGTGTAAATAGTATTCGTAGGTCGGGTTCATAACCCGAGGTTGGACTATACGTCATCAAAATCTATGTCGATGACATAATTTTTGGGTCAACTAAACCAGTTTTTGCAAAAAGATTTGAAAAACTCATGAAAGATAATTTTGAAATGTCAATGATTAGCGAAATAAAGTTCTTTCTTGGACTCCAGGTTCATCAATCTCCCTGGGGTATCTTACAATGCTGCTTATCAGGCTGATGATTTGGATGTATATGACTCTGATTGTGATGAACTTAACACTACCAATGTTGCTATCATGGCAAATTTATCTCATTATGGTTCAAATGCTCTCGCTGAGGTACACAATCATGATAATGTAAATAATAATATGATTAATCAAGCTGTGCAGGCGATGCCGTCTTCTGAACAGTTGAATGTTGTGAACCATTCAGAGACTGAAATAACCAGTGATAGCAATATCATTCCTTATTCTATGTATGTAATTGAATCACAACAGGCAGCTGTTTAGAATTCTAATTCTTCTACACAACAAGATGTACTAATATTATCTGTGATGGAACAACTAAAAACCCAAGTTGTTAATTGTACAAAGATAAATCTGGACAATAAAAGTGTTAATGATGCTTTAACAGCTGAGCTTGAAAGATATAAGGAACAAGTTAAAGTTTTGAAAAAGGACAAAATGTTGATTTAAGGAGTAATGATACCATTTCAGATTCAAGTGCACAGTCTGTAAAAATTGATCGTCTTAAACAAACTCTTTCTGAACATTTAAAAGAAAAGGATTCTTTAATGAAAACATTTACTCTTCTCAAAAATGATTTTAAGAAAGAAGAATCTAGGACATTCGAAAGAAGAGATTGCGTTATAAAAGAAGATCAAACAACTGATAAATATTGTTTTTAAAGAGATCAATCTGCACAAACTGTTCACATTTTGACGAAAAAACCTCAGATTTTTCTATGATCATTACCACTAACAAGCTCTAGGTTTTCAAATTCCATTCTATCTATAGGAAAGCTTAGCTGTTGGAACCAAAGATTTATGATGGTAATGTCATTATGGAATACTAGTGTATTTTGATTCCTAACTCGAAGAGACCTTTAATGCTTGCTTGAAGAGAGTCGTTCAAAAATGCTTTTAAACAACAAGATCTATGATGTTAGAAGAGAAAAGTTAATACTACACCAGTTGATTAAGTTGTCTTAATCAAACGTTCTCAAGATTTTGTGACACCAATTTGTTCCATAAACTGTAATTATCTGCTAATAAGGCATTTTGGTCTAAGAATTTCTATGAATTCTCCGAAACCCAATTCTTTCTAGTAGACCCACAAAGTTGAGGTTTCCAAAAAAACCTCCTAATGTTAGCATGGTTAATACAAGTTTGGAAGAAACTTAAATACATCTTGATGAGTTTTGAAGTGGTTGTCAAAGAAAGAACCAAACCGCAGCCATCACTGAGGGCTTGTGGGGGTTCGAACATACAAAGCTTGTTTTAGGGATGAAATAATTTCATTTGTAAAAGCTCTGAAGGACTTATTTAATACATTCGATCAATATTTGATTGATGAACTTTTTGAAGTCCAAAATGTCTTCCATCAAATGGAACAGGATGTGGAACAACATCATTTAGAGTCAAAAACATTTGAAGTGAAAATGAATCAAGTTTTGAACGAAAATGAACGACTCTTGGAACAAGTTATTTTTCCCGGTTTTGTCAAGAATTGTAAAATCCCGTATAGTTTCAAGACTTAAAACACATAAAAGACAACACCATCAAACACAATTACTTTCTATCACCGCTCGATCAAACGGTAATCATTGAACATACCAATTTATCAATGACGACTCTTGCTGATAAGTCACTTCTCTCGGGTGGTGACAATAAACCACCGATGCTTGAAAAACACTTGTATGACTCGTGGAAAAGCATAATGGAACTTTATATGATGAATAGACCTCATGGTAGAATGATTCTTGCTTCTGTTGAAAAAGGTCCACTTGTTTGGCCAACAATTACAGTGGATGGTGTAACCAGACCAAAGGAATATACTGAATTAACTCCCGCAGAAACCATTCAAGCTGATTGTGACATCAAAGCAATAAACATCATTCTACAAGGCCTTCCAACTGAAATTTATGCTCTTGTTAGTCAACATCGTGTAGCCAAGGATATTTGGGAGAAAATCAAACTGCTCATGCAAGGAACGTCGTTAACGAAGCAAGAACGAGAGTGCAAGTTGTACGATGAATTTGATAAATTTACATACAAGAAAGGAGAGTCGTTACACGAGTACTACTTGAGATTCACTTTGCTACTCAATGATATGAATATTTACAAGATGCCACTGGAGCAATTTCAAGTCAATACCAAGTTTCTGAATACTCTTCCTGCTGAATGGAGCAAATTCGTTACTGATGTTAAGTTGGTCAAAGATTTGCATACTACTAATGTTGATCAGATTCATGCTCACTTGGAACAACATGAACGACATGCAAATGAAGTTCGATTGATGCATGAACGCAACTCCGATCCTCTTGCTTTAGTTGCATCTCACCAAATGACACAGTCTCCTTATCAATCTCAACATTACTCTTACTAGAATATCAATCTTCACAGTATGGATCACCTTTTGAATCTCAACAATACTCAATCAATCAATCACCAACACCTCATTCAATCACTTATCCCCCCAACAATTATCAAACCTCAGTTCACCACAACGTTTACTCTCCATCATCATCCATTCCTCAAATAGAATACTCTCCCACAGTCAACCAACAATCTAAATTTTCCCAATTAGACTCTGGTCTTACTATTCTAGTTTTCAAGCACGTTGATGATCCAATTGATGCCATCAATCATGTGATGTCACTCTTGTCTGTTGTAGTCACTTCCCGCTATCTTACTACCAACAACTAGCTGAGAAACTCATCAAACCCAAGGAAACAAGCCACCATTAATGATGGAAGAGTAACCGTACAACCAGTTTAGGGGAGACAAATTTCTTATGCTGCGGGTACTACAAGAACTTCCACTCCAGGAGCAAGTAGGAGTCACTCGGGGAAACAGAGAATTGTTACGTATTACAACTGCAAAGGGGAAGGATACATGTCCAAACAATGCACTAAACCAATGAGGAAACAAGATGATTCATGGTTTAAAGATAAAGTGCTTCAAAACGTTGTGACATCGTTCTACTTTTTGAAAGCTCTTTTTCAAGATGTTCACATTTTTCCCAGGTTTCTACGTAATCACATTGCAAATTAGTAAATTATTACTCACAATGCTGCTTATCAAGCTGATGATTAAATGCATATGACTCTAATTGTGATGAACTCAACACCGCCAAAGTTTTGCTCTCATGCAAATTTATCTCATTATGTTCAGATTGCACTTGCGAGGTACACAAACATGATAATTGTGAATGATAATATGGATTAATCAAGCTTAGCAGGTGATGCCGTCTTCTGAACAGTCGAATGTTGTTAACCTTTCAGAGAATGAAATGACCAGTGATAGCAATATCATTCCTTATTCTTAGTATGTGATTGAATCACGACAGGCAACTGTTCAGAATTCTAACTCCTTTGCATAATAAGATGCACTGATATTATCTGTGATTAAACAACTAAAAACCCAAGTAGTTAACTATACCAAGATGAATCTGGAAAATAAAAGTGTCATGACCATAACTGCTGATGCTTGAAAGTATAAGGAACAAAGTTAAAGTGTTGAAAGAAGCCAACAAGTTGGATTTAAGGAGTAATGATAACGTTTCAGACTCAAGTGCACAGTCTGTAGAGATTGATCGTCTTAAACAAACTCTTTTTGAACATTTAGAAGAAAAAGAATCTTTAATGCAAACAGTTTCTTTTCTCAAAGATGATTTTAAGAAAGAAGAATATAGGAACATAGATAGAGAGATTGCTTTAAAGAAGAGGATTAAACAGCTAGATAATATTGTTTTTAAAAGAGATCAATCCGCACAAACTGTTCACATGTTGACAAAACCTCAGTCTTTTATGATCATACCACTAAACAAGCTCTAGGTTTTCAAAATCCTTTCTATCTGAAGAAAGCTCAGCAGTTGGAACCGAAGCTATATGTTGGTGATATTATTGAGAAAACTAATCCCATTGTGATTCCTGACTTTGAAGAGACCTTAATGCTTGCTGAATAGAGTCATTCAAAAATGCTTTTAGAACAAAATGATCCTATAATGCTAGAAAAGAAAGTTAATACTACACCAGTCGATTATGCTGTTCTTAATCAACTTTCTCAAGATTTTGAAAAACGATTTATTCCACAAACTGAATTATTTGCTGAACAAGCCTTTTGGTCTCAGAATTCTGTAAATTATGCAGAACCCACTCTTTCTAGTAGACCCACCAATGTTGAGGTTCCAAAAGAACTTTCTAAAGTCAGCATGGTTAATACGAGTTTGAAGAAACTTAAACACCATCTTGCTGGTTTTGATGTGGTAGTCAAAAAAAGAACCACACCCACAGCTATCACTAAGGGTTCGTGGGGGTTCAAACATACAAATGCTTGTTTTAGGGATGAAATAATTCTATTTGTAAAAGCTCCGAAGGGCTTATTTAACACATTTAATCAATATTTGGTTGATGAACTCTCCGAAGTCCAAAATGTCTTTCATCAAATAGAACAGGCTATGGAACAACATCGTTTAGAGTCCAAAACATTTGAAGTTAAAATGAATCAAGTATTGAACAAAAATAACGACTCTTGGAACAAGTAATAAGCAAAGATATTGTGAACATACTTGTGAACTCGTCTGTGAATATTGCTTATGTGAATGTGCATGAATGTGAAAAGTGTCTCAAACTTGAGACTGAGCATCAAACAGATTTCAATGAAAAATAGATTTATGATAAACTGTTCAAAAGTTTCACCACTCTTGAAAAACATTGCATCTCTTTAGAAGTTGATTCTCAACTTAATCAGGAAATTTTTCAAAGGGATAATCTGTTTCAAATCAAAGTGCTCCAAGTTTTTAGATCAATTTTTGAATTAAAATGAATGAAACTCAGTCCCAAAAGAAGACATCGGTCATAAAGAAGTTTGATATGGGGAGAAATTAAATCTCTAAGTGGAAAAATGAATGAGATAAGGTAAAAAGGGACTTAGAGGAGAATTGAACAAATAATATTGAATTGGAATCATAAGGGTGTTCAAGCTTACTGATGACAATGTGGCAATTAAAACAGACCTATAAGCAACTTTATGACTCGATTAAACTAGCACGTATTCGATCAAAAGAACAATGTGATGATTTAATTAATCAAGTCAATCTAAAGTCTGTGGAAATCTCTGATTTAAATGCTAGTCTCCAGGAAAAAGTTTTGGAAATTACAGCTCTCAAGGATGACTTAAGGAAACTTAAAGGAAAAGCTCTAGTTAATAATGCTGTTACGACACACACTATTGATCCAGAGATGCTTAAGATTGACGTGAAACCAATATGTTAGCCTTAATTATATTAAGTCAAACAAGAATGTTATCGGATCTATAGAAGACAAATGGGTCTATGTAAAGTAATACTGTCTGGGTTCAACGGCTTGGATGTAATCTAATATTGTCGTGTTCGGGCCTCAAGGCCCCCCCCCCCCCCCCCCCCCCCCCAAGATATGCCAAGCCGACCCCAAGTAGAAAAGCCCATACGCCTACAATCTGGGATAGGGTATAAAAGAAACCCTCTCCACACAGGGTGTTGGTTGCATTTGTCTCACTTGTAACTCACCACTTTCTCTCTCTAATCTAATATTCCAAGTTCTTTTCATCTCTCTTTTCTCTTTTCTTATTTCCGGCTTATCTAGGGCTTATTTGGGTTTGCTTATTGTTGTGTTTGGATTATATTGTGGGATAACATGTGGTATCACTCGCCAAGGGGTGTTTAGTGTTGGATTCGTGGTCATAAGCTTATAATTCGTGGCTTATTTGGGTGTAAAAGCTCTCGGCAAAAGAGCTTGTGGGTTTTTTAGTTTGTTAAGCCTCTTATCTCCTTACTCTACTTGCTATTAAGCTCCTTTAGTAGCAAAATCATGTCTTAGATAAGCTATAAGACTTCTTTTTAAGCTTATTTAAGAATCGGCTTATTTTCTTCTTTTTCTTCTAGACGTGGTGTGTTGGGTTCGATTTAGAAAAGTCACAAGGGTCACGTCCATTTTTAGTTGATCTTCAAACTAGTTTCTTAGTTTTCTTAAATTTGGTTGCTTATTTTCGAGCTTATTTCGGCTTATTTTGCTAAATTTTGAGCTTATTTTCAAGCTTATTTTGGTTGCTTATTTTTGAAGCTTATTTGTGATTGGCTTATCCTTTTTGTGGTCCCAACCGGTCATACAAGGGAGACCAAGATCCACAATTTTAGCTTCACAAGTCAAGGACATCTTGTTTGCTAGTTAAAGTGGTCCTCACCCGAAAGTAACTACAAGCGGAATATGTAAGACAGGTCAAGCGAAACATGCAGGTTTAATTTGAAGCGAAATATGTTAAAAGTGAGAAGCGAAATATGTTTTAAACTGTCCAAGCGAAATATGTTAAATGACCACACACAAATATGACAATTAATTTTCAAGCGAAATATGTTTAAAAGGTGAAGCGAAACATGCAATTTTGATTATTCAAGCGAAACATGCAATTTTTAGCCAAGCGAAATATGCAATCCTTCAAGCGAATATGAGTCAATTTTATTTCACGTTTTTTCATAGTTTTTTTTGTAAAATCCTGCCAAGTTAACTTTTTTCCTTCTCGTTTTAATCATCAGAGTTGTAAAATCTTGTGGAAGTTATTTGCATTCTCTCTCACCACGAAATACAATCAACACTCATAAACACTTAGAGATCCGATATCATTCACCAACTTCATCAAAATGTTAAAATTCAAAATACCAATTTGCAAACTCAATCATCGAATGCTCTTCATAATCTATCATGAACAGGGTACAAAGATCGTACCACCAATGTTAGCACCGGTAAATACGTTCAATGGAAATCAGAATCAAGAGATACATTGACACCAAACACTAATGTGAACCATCCACTATTGTCTCAAAAATCCACCATACACGTATCAATGGACTGAGAAGACAGTTCTAGTTGCTGAAGGTAGTTCTGAAACAACTACAGAAAGGTATATGGAGAACTATAAGAATGTTTCACAAGACATACGCTATCCCAACGGAATCCGAAACTGAAGCGTTCAGATCATTCTCACAGGATTAATAACGATAATCTACTCCAATAGTTGATGCTTGTCCGAATGCATGTGAAATGTGGAAAGCCATTGAAAGGTTGAAACAAGGTGAATCAATCAATGTTCAAGATCTTGAAACCAATTTATATTGGGAGTTTGGAAAATTCACATCACGGGATGGTGAATCACTTGAATCGTATTACTCACGGTTCTACAAGATGATGAATGAGCTTGTCAGAAATCAGTGTCATGTTACAAATCATCAAGTGAATGTCCAGTTCTTACTTCAACTACAACCAGAATGGCAAAGGTTTGTGACACTTGTTAAGCAGAGTCAAGAGCTGAAGACTGTCTCCTATCACAAACTTATGACCTCCATGAAGCAACACCAGATGGTCAATGAGATAAGAGCACAGACTAGCATGAACGCTAAATCCACTTGCATCTTTGTTGCTCAACAATCAACCAGTTTCCATCCCCAAACCACCTACTCAAAACACTCAATATTCCTCCACCAGATCACAACAATCTACCAGAAACAGAGGAAAAGCAATTGTTACCTCTTCTGCTCCTACTTATGATCCAGAACCTGCTACGGTTACTGAAGATGATGAAATGTCAAAGGAAAAAGAGATTGACAAACTCATGGCTTTAATTTCTCTCTCGTTCAAGAAAATCTACAAACCTACCAACAACAACCTTCGAACTTCATCAAACACCAGTAGAGCTAATCAAGATAATTCTCCAAGAATCAACAGAGGAACTGGGTATGATAATCAGAGGGCAGTTAATGTTATTGGGGCTAGGGAAAATGTAGGAACTCCGGTAGTGCAGAAGTCTGGGATTCAGTGTTGTGGAAAACTAGAAGGGGGGTTGAATAGTTTACCGCTTTTTTAATTTAATATTTAAAATTTGTTTATAAAAACTTAGATTCGACTTTTTGTGAATTCAATACTTGCACAATATGAACAATGTAAATATGTAGAAGTAAATAAAAGATAAGAGTTGGAAAGATCAAACCGCAACACAAGGATTTATAATGGTTCGGTTACGAAGCTCTTCTTCGGCCTACTCCACTCCCCGAGCACCAAACTCGAGAGTTTTCTTCACTATGTCAACAAGCTCCCTTATGGCGGAGAAAACCGTACACAACGTTGCTTATATCAATTTCCGACACTAAGCTAGATGTCGAGTTCTAATCTTAGCTAGAACCAATCTATCACAACACAACTTCACGACTAGTTCACGACTGCACAACTTCACAACTACTTTACAACTTCACTACACAACTTATCTTCACACCTAGAATCACGAACTACAACAACTTCTCAATCTTCACAACTTCACCCTTCACAACTCCTTCTCACCACACTACTATAACACAACTATCTAACACTACTAAAAAGGATCACCAAGATCCAACTATACTTACAACAATCACCAAATCCTAACAACTACACAACTTTACAAGATTTACAAGGTATGATATGGATGCAACAAGATTGCAATATGGATTTTAGAGTGTAATACTTCTTCACTAGATGATGGAAGTATTCTTCTCTTGCACTTGAGGAATTGAGCTTGGATCACTTGAAAATAAAGCTAAATGATTAAATGATCAAAAGATTTTAGAGAGGATATGTGGGCTGTTTTAAGCAGCAAGAATGAGTCCAAAAGGTAAGAAAAACGTTGGGGAATAGTCTAGTATTTATAGGACAGACTGGAGGAGCGGGGTCTATGGTCGGCCCCCTTAAATAGGGTGCCGACCCCCTTAAAATTAAGGGGGCCGCCCATGTAATTAAGGGGGCCGCCCCTTATTCAGACGCTCCATTTTTGTCCTATTCAGGGGAGGTGTTTACTGGACCATTTTTAGCCGTTTTAGGTCCGAAAATTTGAAATTCAAAATGTTTATTTTGAATAAAATATTTCTTTTAAATGTAAAAAATGTTTTGTGATGTTTATAAAAAAGTTTACAACATTTTATAAAAGTTTCCTTTGATCATAAAATGCATCAAGCATTTGTTTATTCATACCTTGGAGTGATATAAGTTTGAAATGAATATTAACCACTAATTACTAGTTTATGTTTTAATTTTTCATTGAATGTTTTTATATTTTGTGATTATCAAAATGTAAGGATGTGAAAAATATTAATAATGTTTTTAAGCATTATTTCTATCAACAAGTGTTATAACTACAAGGAATATGGGCATGTATCAAGGGAATGTCAGAAACCAAAATGAGTAAAGGATGCAGCTTATCACAAGGAAAAGATGTTATTATGTAAACAAGAGGAAGCTGAGGTTCAGGTGATTGCAGAACAAGCTGATTAGAAAGATGATACTGATGATGAGTCTGAAGATCAGGAATTGGAAGCACATTATATGTACATGGCACAGATTCAAGAGGTTACTCCAAATCCAGTTGACAATTCTGGACCAATCTTTGATGATGAGCCAATGCATAAGGTACAAAACAATAATGACAACTATAATGTGTTTGCCATAGAAAATGAACATCCTGAGCGACCTGAATCTAGTAATCACATATATCTGGCGGAACAAGGTGACACCAAAATCACTATTGATTCATTGGCTATATGTTATAATAGAGACCAGGATGACCAAGATGATACTGATGATCTTGATCAAGAACGTGATTTGCTTTCTTCTTTAATTCAGAAACTAAAATGTGAAATTGATGACAACAAAAACCGAAATAAATTTTTGGAATCATCAAACAAGGCTTTAGTTGATAAATTGAAAGGTGAAATTGAGGATTTCAAAACTAAAAATAAAAGTTTAGAATCATCAAATAACCATTTCAAAGAAGCAAACAATGAACTGTCTAAGGTGGAAATTGATTGTGCAAAAGCTAAAGGGGATTTAATGTCATACAAAATCGATTTTGAAAAGTCATCTAATGCATATACTCGAAAAATAAATGATTTAAATCAAATGATTTCTGATATGAAAAAGGAGCTTTGTGCACATCAAGAAACCATCTCCATAATGTCACAAGCAAAAAGGCACATATGCAAAAAGAGGGCGAACAGATACAAGTTTTTATTTTTACAAAACTCGTGAAGACAAAGAACTTGATAACGTCATTGCTTTAGAAAACAAAGTCAAGGTTTTGGATGATATTGTATATAAAACCGGTCAATCTGTTCAAACAATGAATATGCTTAATCGTAATTGTAAAACGAGTTTTGCAAAACGAGTATCCTCAAGTAAAACCAAAGAGCGAATCCTCGTCTGTAAATGAATATAGGTTGCTATAATGATAATCTTACGTTAATGTTAGCCCCTGAATCTGACGACACGATTTGTCTTGACAAAGAAAGTCGATCAAAATTAAGCGATTTAATCAGACCGTTTGATTATGACCAGTTGAATAATCTTTATGATTTGTTCGTTCCACAACAGGAAAAGTCGCTTGTACAACACTATTTTCCAAGAACGTCAAAGATGAGTCATACATCTTCCTATATGATTTTCCAAAGAGACTTTTCGAAACAAACAACTTGTTAGACGAGAAAACAATGGATGAATCCATTCCTTAGGATCAAAAGTGTAAAAGCTCTAAAGAACTTTTTAAGATTAAAAAGAGTGTTGACACAATTTTTGATGGAGTGGAACGTTGCAAACAAACAATCGCTAAACGAACATATTTTCGTAACATAGAATCCTTTCAATTTAAAACACAATCTGAAAGAAATTTTTGCCCCAAATTAGAAGAATCAATGGCGGACTTAGAAAATTTTCACTTGGTTGTTTTTGAACGAGGAAATGGTTTTTGCTGATTTGAGATACCTTAATTCTCTTAACATGAAGTAGACACCTCTCATAAGCTCAACTGGAAACTCAAAAACACAGTTTTTGACAGAAAATTGATCGACTTTCAAGGGAATATTACTATGCTAATCACATGAATGCAATACTTGGTGTGTACACTGATCTGGATGAAGTTACTAATTTGCAATTTGATTACTTGGAAACTTTGGAAAATTATGAACATCTTGAAAAAGAGCTTTCAAAAAGTAGAACAATGTCAAAAAGTTTTGAATCACTTCAGAAACATGCGATTAACCTTGAACTTGATTTACAACAGTGCAAAGAAAAATATAAAAAATGACAAATCTTTCAAGAAAATCAGTCAACGTATTTTCTTGAAAGACGTTAACAGTATTTTGAAATTCAAGACTTGAAAGCTCAATTACAAGACAAAGGAATTGCAATAAGTGAGTTGAAGAAACTCATAGAAAAGATGAAAGGAAAATCTGTGGAAACTAAGTTTGAAAAATCATCGGTTATTCGACAACCGAATGCTTTTAAAAGTTAAAGACAATCAATTTTAGGTAAACCAACTACTTTTTCAGATTCTCTTGCAAAGACAGATTTCTCAAAGTCAAAGTACGTTACCACACAAAATGTGTCCCATGATTTTTCAAAACTAGTCACTGCACATATTTTACCTCAGAATGTGTTGCCAATTTTCAAGAACACAAATATGATTGCTCCAGGAATGTATAAAGTGTACACAAAGCCTAATCAAACTAGAACACCATGGTTGCCTCAAGACATTAGGAAAATTAACAACTGTGTTCTTTTTCTTCAAGAATTCCCAATACTAGTGTTAGCAGACCACAACTTAAGAGCAATCAACTGGAAGATAGAGTCATGTCTAACAATAGTCAAGGGAAGAAGCAAGAAGTAGAAGACGACCGTAGGAATTTTAAGTTTTATAATAATAAAACGTCTGTAACTGCGTGTAATGACAGTTTGAATGCTAAGAACTAGAATGTTAACTTTGTCTGTGTTACTTGTAGAAAATGTGTGCTGAATAACAATCATGACTTGTGTGTTCTACATTATATTGATGGCGTGAATTCTAGGACTAGACAACCAATTGCTGTGCCTATTAGTACTAGAGAACCCAAGCATAATGTGAACCAATCTGTTGCAACATCCAGTAAGAAAACCATTGCAACAGACTCCACTGTCAAGAAATCTAGAAACATAACTAGGAAGTTATATGAGCAAGTTAGTAAGACATGCAGTTGGTGGTATCCTAAATATACACCACCCGGATACAATTGGAAACCTAAGTCTCAAATAGGAAATGTCAACCCAAACGTTTAGTAATGACCCTAGGAAATGCCATCTAGAACTGCTAATTTTTGGAACCTAAGACTCCTAGAGGTTTCCACTGGTCCAATACTCCATTGTCTTCTAATTCTTTTGCAGCTCGTAGATAATTCTATTCATCGTCGACTCTGGGTGCTCAAAGCACATGACCGAAAATCTCAAACTTCTAACTAATTTTGTGGAGAAATTTCTGGGAACGGTGAAGTTTGGAAATGATCAAATTGCACCAATTCTTGGTTATGGAGATCTGGTTCAAGGAACTATTACTATCAAACGGGTATTTATTTACGCGAAGGGCTTAATCACAATTTATTCTCCATTGGTCAATTCTATGATGCGGATTTGGAAGTTGCTTTTCGGAAGTCTACATGTTATATCCGTGATTTGAAGGGAAATGATCTTCTCACAGGTTTCTTGTGGCACAGATTTGATTCCCATTACTCTGCAAGACTCAATAACTCCCAATCCAATTTCTAATGGCTAAAGCAACATTGTCTTTAAGCATGGTTTATGGCATCGTCGTTTTATCTCATCAAAAACTTCGACACATCAACTTGCTTTCCGAAAGAATAATAATGTAATGGCCTTCCAAAATTTAAAATTCGACAAGATCATCTGTGTTCTTCTTGTGGAAGTTGGGAAAGCAAAAAAGAAAGTCTTTTCCACTAAGACTTACCCCTAGCTCAAAAAGAATGTTTACATACTTCCTACACCAGGACATATGTGGTCCAATGCGGGTAGAAAGCATAATGGAAAGAAATATTGTTCTCATAATTATTGATGACTACTCCTGATATACTTGGACTCACTTCTTGAGGTTCAAAGATGAAACACCTGGAGTTTCTCATTTGATTTTTCTCACACTGTCTAAAGAGGGACTTCATGATCAAGTTACAGCAGTTCGAGAACTGACAAAGGCATGGAATTTCTTAATAAAACTCTTCATGAATACTTTGCAAAAGAGGGAATAAGACACGAAACGTCAATTGCTCGAACACCTGAACAAAACGGCGTTGTCGAAAGACGGAACCGTGCTCTTGTTGAGGCTGCTCGAACAATGCTAAGCGCCGCTAAAGTTCCTTTGTTCTTTTGGGCTGAAGCAATTGCAACAACATGTTTTACTCAAAACCGTTCACTTGTAATTCCTCGACATGAGAAAACACCTTACCATATCATCAATGCCCGGAAACCGTCAGTTAAGTTCTTTCACATCTTTGACTCTCTTTGCTACATCGTCAAAGATGGTGAAAATCTTGATAAAATGAAGGAAAAAGGTGATGCATGTATTTTTGTTGGGTATTCTACTCAGTCAAAGGCTTACAGAGTATTTAACAAGAGAACAAGAATAATAGTTGAAACCATTCATGTTAACTTTGACGAATTGCCTCAGATGACGTCAGATCACGTCAGTTCCGACCCCGTTTCATAATGTTCCAGTACGGTACTTGAACAAGGCAGTTTAAGTCCCGATCACCAAAGTCAAGAAAATGTTCCTCAAGTAGTTGAGACAGTAACAACGTCAAATGAGCTGGAATTGCTATATAGTCCGATGTTCAATGAATTACTCAATGGAACTCCTCTAGTTGTGTCAAAGTCTTCCGCTGTACATGCTGCTGATGCTCCTGATAAACGTCAACAACATAACACAACTAACACATCTACAACAACCGATGTTGCAAATGAACCTCCATTGATCATTCAAACAACACCTCAAACTACAAATCAAGCACCAACTCAAGAACCAACTGTCACTGCCACTGAGAACATTATTCAAGCAGAAACCAATAACGAAAATGCACAAGTTGACGACGATGAATTTATCAACATCTTTAGTACACCGGTACAAGAACGAGGGGAGACATCGTCTCGTCATGTTGATTCGTCAAACATGCATACTTTTTATCAACACCATCCTTCTAGACAACGTTGGACAAAAGATCACCCGTTAGAACAAGTCATTGGAAATCCTTCTCAATCAATTGGAACAAGACGTCAGCTAGAAACAGATGGCAAGATGTGTATGTTCACACTCACCGTGAGTCGAACCGAACCAAAGAACATCAAAGAAGCAATGGATGATTCCGCATGGATTGAATCAATGTAGGAAGAACTACACCAGTTTGATCGACTAGATGTATGAGAATTAGTCGATAGACCACTTTGCAAAAAATGTAATTAATTTGAAGTGGCTCTGGAAAAACAAACGTGATGAGGAAAATACTGTTATTTGCAATAAATCTC
>BQNB010101551.1:0-24443 GCA_026074375.1 Tanacetum coccineum | reverse complement strand
TGTTTGAGTGTTACAGATCCTGTCATGTCTTCTTCATCCACAGTCACCTACACATCTGTCTACACTGATTCCAAGCCAGGAAGAGTCTTATGGGGAGCTGATGAGGAGCTGTCTGATGGAGGTTCTCCACGATTCATCGTATACGGATATGATAGACTCCCTATGCAGCAAGTAGTCCCGCCATCTCCGGATAATGTGCCAAGACCTGAGCACCCACCGTCTCCCGATTACGTGTCCGGTCCTAAGCACCCACCTTCACCTATCGAGGTACCATACGTACCTGAGCCTGAGTACCCTGAGTACTTAGTGCCATCCGATGTTGAGGCACCCTTGGAGGACCTGCCTCTACCTGCTGATGCCTTACCTACCGCCTGGTTATTAGGTTATGTGGCAGAATCCGATCCGGACGAGGATCCGGAGGAGGACCCCGAGGAGGACCCCGAGGAGGATCATGCTGACTATCTTGCTGATGGAGGGGATGGTGATGATGAGCCCTCCGATGATGATGATGAGCCCTTCGATGATGATAATGATACTGATGATGAGGATGAGGAGCCCTTTGAGGACGAGAACGATAAGGAGGAGGAGGAGGAGCACCTAGCTCCGACCTACTCTTCTTCTATACTTGTTGTTGACCTTGTCCCCTCAGCTGGGGATACAAAGGCATTTGAGACTGATGAGTCTGCACCTATACCTAGATCGCCTCAAATTAGGGTCCCCTTTGCTCAGACACGTCTCCGTAGGGCACGAAAGACTATCAAACTTGGGTCACCGATGTCAGCATCCATAGAGGCACGCATTGCTGAGTATGCTACCGCACCTACACTACTACTACCTGTAGCATCTCCACCATCACCTATACCATCAACACTCACTACTAGCCATACTGATGCAGGGGAACCATTGGGCTATAAGGCAGTTGGGATTCGGATGAGAGCTGCATCACATCCCCTTATTACTTCCATCTACTTCCCATAGGACTGATATTCCCGAGGCTGAGATGCCGCCTCAGAAGAAAGCTTGCTTTACTACTCCCGCTCCCGAACTCGAGATCGGGGAGAGTTCAGCAGTTGGTGCTGCGAGACAGCCACGACCTACTCTGGAAGCCGACACTTGGGATGAGATTGTTGAGGCCGTGATGAAGGTAGCATCGACCACCTTGGAGGGGGTCGACCAGAGAGTGACAGGATGCTGATACTACTGTTAGGTAGAGGGACTAAGGAGGTTTCAGGTGTGATTCGAAAGGCACATGAACGACAAGACTTTTCTAAGAGATCAGAGTCAACACATCTTGTTCAGAGTATAGGCGATATCACAACCACAATACTTTAATGATTTTGGATATGAGAAGAGATGTATCGCTTCGTATAAAGGCATGGACTAGTTATGAGGACATGAGTGCGGCCTTAGAGGCCCATGTTAACGGAACAGCTGGAGGCAATTCGGTTGCCACTTTCTGATTGCTCAGACATCATCACTCAGACTCAGTTGATCACACTTTGGACGTATTGTGACAATAAGGCTAGAGTCTAGAGCCCCAAGATGAGCCAGCTGAGGCTGGCAGCAGCTGTTAGTCATGTATCATTTGTAGCTATCCTATATAGCCTATTAAGTTTTATGGGTTACTCCCAGCTAATAGGCTATAGGGACTTTTGTTTTATCTTTTAGCTATCATTGTATGGCATGTTAAGTTTTATGGGTGATACCCAGCTAGCATTGCCCTTTAGGATCCTTATTTTTTCATTTTGTATCTCATTGTAATCTGATCTGTTGTACATCAGAACTATCATGTATGATTATTGATGTTGTTATGTATGGATGTTGATTTATTTATGTCATTGTTGATTTCACTTCAGTTGTACATTTCACTGTGCGTTGTGATCTCATTTTATTTATTATGCATATGTCATGTTTCGTTTATGATTGTATGAAATCTAACGTGTATTATATTTCATGTGATTTTAAAGAAAATTGCACCAAGGAAAAGAACCACAAGGGCATCACCAGCCACAACAACCACCCTACCTCCACACCTATCACATATGCTCAACTTAGGGAACTGATCGAGCGAGGCATTGTTACTGTGTTGGCAGAACGTGACGCTGACAGGAGCAGAAATGGCGATGACAGCCATGATTCAGGAACTGGCGGAAGAAGACAAGCGTCTACTGTCCGTGAATGCACTTACATAGATTTCCTAAAGTGCCAGCCTATGAATTTCAAAGGCACTGAAGGGGTTGTCGGACTGACCCAATGGTTAGAAAAGATAGAATCTATTTTTCACATCAGCAACTACACTGTCGCATGTCAAGTCAAATTAACAACTTGCACTCTTCAAGGTAATGCCTTAACATGGTGGAACTCCCACGTTCGCCCGGGCTTGCCTCTGGGACATGATATTTGCATATGGCCAATGCATGAAGATTTCGAACGAAAATAATGACCGATAAATACTGCCCGAGGAGTGAGATCAAAAAGTTGAAAACTGAAATGTGGAACTTAATGGTAAAAGGAACTGATGTGATGAGTTACAACCAACGTTTTCAGGAGTTGGCGTTGATGTGTGATAGAATGTTTCTCGAGGAATCAGATGTAGTTGAAAAGTATGTCGGTGGTCTTCCCGATATGATACATGGAAGTGTGAAGGCATCGAAGCCCAAGACAATGCATGAGGCAATTGAGTTTGCCACTGAACTGATGGATAAAAAGATCCTCACCATTACTGAACATCAGGCTGAGAATAAAAAGAAGTTTGAGGACACCTCTCGAAACAACCAAAACCAACAACAACCATTCCAAAGGAACAATGTGGCACGGGCTTATACTGCTGGGCGTAGTGAGAAAAAAACCTTACGGAGGATCTAAACCTCTGTGCCCCAAATGCAACTATCACCATGACGGACAGTGTGCTCCTAAGTGCACTAACTGCAAAAGGATTGGCCATTCGGCCCGTGATTATAAAAGCCGGCCTGCTGCTACCAACAACAACCAAAGAGCCCACAGGACAAACCAAAGAGTTCTCACTTGCTTTAAGTGTGGAGCTCAGGGTCATTTTAGAAGTGATTGCCCAAAGCTAAAGAACGAAAATTAAGGAACGGGCTGGGAATGGTAATGCTGTAGCAAGATCTTATGCTGTGGGCACTGCCAGGACGAACCCAAACTCTAATGTTGTCACGGGTATGTTCCTTCTAAACAACCGTTATGCTTCGATTTTATTTGATACTGGTGCCGATAGAAGTTTTGTATCTACTGCGTTTAGTTCTTCGATTGATATCATACCAACTACAGTAGACCATGATTATGATGTCGAGTTAGCTGACGGTAGAATAATTTGGTAAATACTCTTTATACGGGGTTGCATTTTAAACTTTCTAAACCATCTATTCAACATCGACTTAATGCCCATAGAGATGGGT
The DNA here is from genome assembly GCA_026074375.1 of Tanacetum coccineum. Lineage (NCBI taxonomy): Eukaryota > Viridiplantae > Streptophyta > Magnoliopsida > Asterales > Asteraceae > Tanacetum > Tanacetum coccineum. Next base: position 21,027 of record BQNB010101551.1, on the reverse strand, counting down.
AGTTTTGACATTATTATCGGTATGGACTGGTTAGCTAAATATCATGCCATAATCGTTTGTGATGAGAAACTCGTTCGTATTCCATTTGGAGACGAAATTTTAATTTTTCACGGTGATGGAAGCAACAACGGACACGAGTCATGATTAAACATCATCTCATGCACCAAAACACAAAAGTATTTGCTGAAGGGATGTCCCATCTTTTTGGCACATGTTACCACGAAAAAGGCGGAAGACAAGTCGAAGGAGAAGCGACTTGAAGATGTACCAATAGTTCAAGACTTTCCTGAGGTATTTCCCGAGGACTTGCCGGGTATTCCACCAACCCGCCAAGTGGAATTTCAAATCGATTTGATACCTGGTGCTGCGCCGGTAGCACGGGCACCTTATCGATTAGCTTCATCTGAGATGAAAGAATTGTCGGACCAATTGAAAGAACTTTCTGACAAAGGCTTTATAAGATCCAGTTCCTCACCTTGGGGGGCTCCGGTCTTGTTTGTCAAGAAGAAAGATGGATCATTCCGGATGTGCATTGATTACCGGGAATTGAATAAGCTGACAGTGAAGAACCGTTATCCGCTTCCAAGAATTAATGATTTGTTCGATGAACTTTAAGGATCGCGTGTCTACTCGAAGATCGACCTGAGATCGGATTATCACCAACTAAGGGTTCGGGAAGAAGACATTTCGAAGACCGCATTTAGAACTCGATATGGACATTATGAATTTCAAGTTATGCCATTTGGTTTGACTAACGCACCTGCTGCATTTATGGATCTCATGAATCGGGTGTGCAAACCATATTTGGATAAATTCGTGATTGTCTTTATTGACGTTATTCGGATATACTCAAAGAGCAAGCAAGAGCATGAAGAGCATCTCAAGTTAATCTTGGAGTTGCTTAAGAAGGAGCAGTTGTATGCCAAATTCTCTAAATGCGAATTTTGGATTCCTAAAGTACAGTTCCTTGGTTACGTGATTGACAGTCAGGGTATTCACGTGGATCCCACCAAGTTCGAATCTATTAAAGATTGGGCATCTCCTAAGACTGCAACAGAGATTCGTTAATTTTTAGGCCTTGCCGGTTATTACCGAAGATTCATTGAAGGATTCTCAAAGATCGCCAAGCCAATGACCAAACTTACTCAAAAGAAGGTCAAGTTTGATTGGGATGACAAAGCAGAAATAGCTTTCCAATTGATAAAGCAGAAGTTGTGTAGTGCACCAATTCTGGCTTTACCTAAAGGAAGTGAAGACTTTATCGTTTACTGTGATGCTTTGATCAAAGGGTTAGGCGTTGTGCTAATGCAAATAGAAAAGGTGATTGCTTACGCATCACGACAACTGAAGGTTCATGTACCACCCATGATTTGGAGTTAGGCGTAGTAGTGTTCGCTCTGAAGATCTGGAGGCACTATCTGTACGGGACAAAGTGTACCGTGTTCACCGATCACAAAAGTTTACAACACATCCTTGATCAGAAGGAATTGAACATGAGACAACGCCATTGGTTGGAATTTCTTAGTGATTACGATTGTGAAATTCGTTATCACCCGGGGAAAGCAAACGTAGTGGCTGTTAGCAAGGACATGGTGCAAGCCATTTTGTAGGAGGTTGGTTTGACTTGTTACCTTGTAGCAAAATTCAAAAAAATGAATCCTATGCATGCATGTATGTGTAACCGGTTGTGTATAGGCCAAAGGGGGGGACCAAAAATATTTTTCCCACTTTCTAGGATCACTAGTGCTCTTTTGTGAATTAATTTCCAAGGTATAGCATGCACATGCATATGTATAGATTAAAAACGCGTATCACGTAAACAACGAATCGGGTAACGGCATCACGAAAAATTACAAAATTTTAAATATTGCTTTAAAACGTAAAAACGTGGCTATTGCCAAAATACTACAACGTTTGGTGTCCCGGTTCGCTCCCGGAGACGATTCTCAGATAATAACGAAACAACTTCCCGGTTAAACGGTAAAGCTAAACGAAACATTTAAAAATTCAAATTACTACACGGAAACGGCTAACTTATTAAACAGAAATTCTTGGGTTGTCACAGACAATATCACCATGGATTTTGTCACCAAGCTCCCAAAGACGCAAAGTGGAAACGATACCATATGGGTAATTATAGACCGACTCACCAAGTTTGCACACTTTTTACCGATGAGGGAAACTGATCCTATGGACAAACTATCAAGACTGTACTTAAAGGAAGTAGTCACGAGGCATGAGATACCAGTCTCAATCATTTGTGACCGTGACCCTAGGTTTGCGTCAAATTTTTGGAGGTCATTTCAGAAGGCTATGGGTACTCGGCTGGATATGAGTACGGCATACCATCCGGAGACTGATGGATAAAGTGAAAGGACCATTCAAACATTAGAAGACATGTTACGCGCTTGCGTGATAGACTTTGGGAATGGTTGGGAAAGATACTTATCGTTGATCGAATTTTCATACAACAATAGTTATCATGCTAGTATTAAAGCTGCCCCATTCGAGGCACTTGATGGTCGAAAGTGTCGATCACCCGTTTGTTGGGCCGAGGTCGAAGACGCTCAGCTCACCGGTCCAGAACTCATTCATGAGATAACCAAGAAGATTGTCCAGATCAAACAAAGAATTCAAGCTGCTCGTGATCGCCAAAAGAGTTACGCCGATGTGAGGCGTAAGCCTTTAGAATTTCAAGGTGGTGATCGGGTGATGTTAAAGGTATCACCTTGGAAAGGGGTCGTACGTTTTGGCAAACGGGAGAAGTTGAACCCGAGATATATTAGACCTTTCAAGGTGTTAGCCAAAGTGGGAACCGTTGCTTATAGACTCAAACTACCTCAACAGTTAAGCAAGGTTCATAGCACGTTTCATGTATCCAATCTAAAGAAGTGTTTATCCGACGAGCCGCTGGCAGTCCCGTTAGAAGAAATACACATTGATGATAAACTCCGCTTCATTGAAGAACCAATGGAAATTATGGATCGTGAAGTCAAGCGGTTAAAGCGAAGCCGTATCCCCATCATTAAAGTTTGATGGAACTCCATGAGAGGTCCTGAGTTCACGTGGGAACATGAAGATCAATTCCGAAAGAAGTATCCGCAACTCTTAACAAAAACCGCACCCTTGGCAAGTGCCGCATCTTGAGCCTTGCGGACAAGGCTCCTTTAACGAGGGAAGACAGTAACAATCTATTATTTCAGGTCATTTCCCGACCCAATTATTACCATTATTTATTTTTAGAGTTTTAGGCGTTCGCTTTTAATTATTATCGTATGGTTAAATCGCGTAAACTAAAAATCAACATTCAACGTAAACGGACACCAAACAAGTTAAAGTTTACATAAATCAAGTGTTATATAATTATTAAGAGTATAATTTATAACTTTTCATAATTTATTTTTATTGGTTACGTAAAACGCTTACGTTTCGCAATAAATTACATTTAGGCATACCCGGAAGCACCGATACCTATCTATACTCAAACCAATACCCATAATTATACCCAATACATAAAAATTGATTCTTTTTCTACCCATGAAGCACTTAGAACCGGATCTAAGTGTTGTATACAAGAATTAAACCTTAAACTCTCCACTAAGTAATGTTATCCTAGTCAAACCTTACACACAAGTATACATAAGACCCATGTATCTAGAAATTGGCTTGTCAAGAGTACTCTCCTCCATTTTCAGCCGTGTATGGGCATAGGGAGGAGGAGAGCTCTTTGCTCTTGTACCCTAAACCATTTCAAGTCCAAGGTTTTGTTTAAGGTTGTATTGGACATTCCTAGTTACTACATAAGGTAAGTCCCATATTCATTTATCATACACTCTCATAATTCACTAGCAAAACTCTCTCAAAACCACCCCATACCCACGGCTCACTATTCATCAATTAGGGTTTCATAGTTTTTGATTCCTACAAGGCTACAAGTGTTCTAGCATTACTAGTGATCATATCTAAGGTGATTGAGGTTGATTTGGAAGCTTGGGTTTTGGTATTAGCAAGGGTTTGAAGCAAGAAAAGAAATTAGGGTTTCATTAGGGTTTTAATCTTGGGTTTACATTATTAGGTTCAAGCTTAAGTATAAGCTTGTGTTCTTGATCACACTACACCTCTCTAAGGTTCATTTAAACCCTAAACATTTCATTATTTATTTACTTATGTTTTTCATGCTTGTTATATATGTTAAACACCACCTAGGTTATTTTCATGAAATTATGAGATGTTGCAAAGGTAAGTATGGTTTGAATTTCATATGTAAGTTAGTGGAATAATACTTAAAATGTAAGTACACATTGTATACAAGTTGAAATTAATTTATATGTTTAGGTTATAAATTATTTTGTGTTAAAAGTTTTAATTACAAAAGTTATGAACAAATGATTTTGAGGACACTTATTCATGGACAAGTATTATGAACACATTATAGAGGACTTAATATATATCAATTTATGTCATTTCATAAGTTAGAGGACTTGTAATGGTTTAATAAAGTGAAAAGTATATAAAACACGTGTATAAAACTAATTATGTAAAAACTTAAATACCTATTGTTTGAATTCGTATATAAATATATTTATTTTATATTTTATTTAATTAGTACTTATCACAAGGATCGTAAGCATATAAGGAACTTGAAAAACCGAGCTATAACGAAGAAGATATGACATTTTTAAGTTTACGATAATTAAATATATAAAAGTGTTTTATAAAAGTTATTTTATGAAAATCTTCACTGTTTCAGATCTGATAACTTAAGGGAAGTGTTTTATAAAGATAGTACTTTTTATGAGGAATCCAAACATGTAATAAACTCGAAAAACGGATTTAAAATGAAGGTGATACGTTATTTACAAGTTTAAGTTAAAAAGTATTTTTATAAAGGTAAATTTATAAAAATATGTTACTGTTCATGACAGTAAACTATTGGGAATTAATTTTCCTAAATAAAGGTTTTAATTATGAAGACGTGGACATAGGAATCACTAAAAGCCGAATTAAAACGAGCGAGATACAATGAAAATACGATTTCAATAATTAAAGTTATAAAAAGTATTTTTATAAACTTTCACTTACTGTTACTGTTCATAACAGTATTTAACCATATAATAATTATAATATTTTGATAGATTTTCTTAATACGAAACCGTGGACATAAAAAACGTGTAAAAAAGAGTTAAAACGATAAAGATACGAGGTTTATAAAACCTTGTGCACTATTTTCACTTTTATACATTATTTTATAAAACAATTAAATTAATTATATAATATCATTACATAATCAATAAAAATATTAAATCATATATTTTTAACAAATAATACATTGTTGAACGAAAAATGATATTTTCTTTATGGATACGAATACATATACCTTTATTTAACAAAGTACGATTTAATTATTATTTCAACTTTTAAAATTTAATGAAAACTATTAGGTGGTGGTGTAACTATATAACAGTGATATTGCATTTATATTAAATACATTATACTCATACGACCTACAATTAATAAGGTGGCATTCAGATTGCCGAGACGATTTACCTATTTGATTTAGATAATCAAATCATTCACTTACGTTGAGTTCATAGCCCCACTTTTATACTATTACATTGATTTACAACTTTGGGGTGAGAAACATGCATTGTTTTACGATTGGACGCAAGTACACTTTTATACAAATTACGAGTTTGCCTAAGTAGCTATAACCCACTATGCCCATGAATCATGAACTGTTAATTACTAGATTGTAAGCGCGAATGTTATGAATAGATCTATTTGGGATTGACATCCCCGTTCGGGTGAGTAGCGCTCACTAGTTTTGGAGGTCCGAAACGACGAATGTATACCATGTCGGAACAATTTAGATGTTGCGGGATGAACATCTACACGGGCACATTATTTGCATTAATTTGCATACATATATGTTGTAGCTTCGGTGTCATGAGCTTAGTGCATTTCGTAATTATTTTTGAGATATTGTATGTGTTACATGTCTTACATTTGGAAATCTTGCGGTCTTACTTTATACATTTATAAAACCTATGAATTCACCAACTTTTTGTTGACGTTTTAAAGCATGTTTTTCTCAGGTCAATAAGGTACGAGAAACAAGGATACATTAGGGGTCAACATTTTGGGAATCATTTTGCATGAAGATTTAAATGCATTACATGTTGGAGTATTTGTTATGTACTAAAATCTTTACGTTTTCATGGGTGAACAATTTAAGCTTCGGGCTTTTGTAACAAACAAGTTTATTTAATACAATGTATCATTTTCAAACGACTCATATAGAGGTCGTTCTCATATCTTGTATTGTTGATCTATGAAGTAACACTCTCAGACCCATATTCCGTTGTGACCTATTTTGGGGGTGTTATAGATTGGTATCTAGAGCCAAGGTTATAGAGAACCAGGTAAAATGTCTTCATAAGTCATGTCTTTATATTATATTACGTATATACTATACTGGCCTATATAATATACTTATATAAGCTTATTTTGTTGTTTCAGCAGTCATGTCTTCATCCATAGTCACCTACACATCTGTCTACACTGATTCCGAGCCAAGGAGAGTCTTTTGAGGAGCTAATGAGGAGATATCTGATGGAGGTTCTCCATGAGTGATCGTATACAGATATGATAGACTCCTCATGCAGCCGGTAGCCCTACCATCTCCTAACTATGTGCCTGGACCTGAGCACCAACCATCTCCTAATTACGAGTCGGGTCCTGAGCACCCACCTTCACCTGTCGAGGTATCATACGTGCCTGAGCCTGAGTACCCCGAGTACTTAGTACCATCCGATGTTGAGGCACCCTTGGAGGACCATCCTCTACCTGCTGATGCCTCACCTACCAACTTATCACCAGGCTACATGGCCGACTCCGATCCGGATGAGGATCCGAAGGAGGACCCCGAGGAGGATCATACTGACTATTCTGCTGATGGAGGGGATGGTGATGATGAGCCCTCCGATGATGACGATGATGATGCTGATATTAATGATGAGGATGAGGAGCCCTTTGAGGACGGGGATGATGACGAGGAGGAGGAGGAGCACCTAGCTTCGGCCGACTCTTCTGTTGTACCTGTTGTTGACCTTGTTCCCTCAGCTAGGGATACAGAGGCATTTGAGACCGATGAGTCTGCACCTACACCTAGGTAGGGTACGAAAGACTGTCAGACTTAAGCCACGATGTCAGCATCCATGAAGGCACGCATTGCTGAGCATGCTGCCGCACCTACACCACCACTACCTGTAGCATCTCCACCATTACCTCTACCATCACCACTCACTACTAGCCCTACTGATGCAAGGGCACCATTAGGCTATAGGGCAGCTGGGATTTAGATGAGAGCTGTATCACCACCCTTATTACTTCTATCTACTTCCCATAGGACTGATATTCCCGAGGCTGAGATGCCGCCTCGGAAGAGAGCTTGCTTTACTACTCCCACTCCCGAACTCGAGATCGGGGAGAGTTTAGCAGCTGGTGCTGCGAGACAGCCAAGGCCTACTATGGAGGCCGATACTTGGGATGAGATTGTTGAGGACATGATGGAGGTTGCACCGACCACCTTGGAGGGGGTCGAACAAAGAGTAACAGAGCTTGATACTATTGTTAGGTAGAGGACTGAGGAGTTTCGGGTGCTATTCGAGGAGGCACAAGACGACCGAGCCTTTTTGAAAGCTCGAGTCAACACACTGTTCCAAGATAGGCGATATCACCTCCACACAGCTATGATTTTGGATTGAGAGGCGATGTATGCTCGTATAGCATGGACTAGTTTTGAGGACATGAGTGCAGCCATAGAGGCCCATGTTAGGACACTAGAGGCACAGGTTGCCACATTGATTGCTCAGACCTCATCACTTCAGACTTAGTTGACTACGGCACTTGGACGTATTGAGACACTAAAGGCTAGAGATCCAGAGCCTTAGGATGAGCCAGCTGAGGCTGGCATTTGTAGCTATCATATATAGCCTATTAAATTTTATGGGTTACTCCCAGCTAGTAGGCTGTAGGGACTTTTGTTTTATCTTTCTAGCTATCATTGTATGACATGTTAAGTATTATGGGTGATCCCTAGCTAGCATTGCCTTAGGACTATATTTTTTACTTTTGTATCTCATTGTACTGATCATGTTGTAATCAGAACTATCATGTATGATTATCGATGTTGTTATTTATGGATGTTGATTTATTTATGTCATTGTTGATTCCACTTCAGTTGTATGTTTCACTGTGAGTTGTGATCTCATTTTTATTTATTATGCATATGTCATGTTGCGTTTATGATTGTATGAAATCTAATGTGTATTATATTTTCTTGTGATTTTAAAGAAAATGGCACCAAGGAAAAGAACCACAAGGGCATCTAATAAGTGTAAAATACACATATCTATTTGTACCTAAAATAACCCAATTAAACCCAAAAAAAACCAAAAATGGCAAAAATATGCTTGTATTTGAGTTCTGTGTGTGCAGGTACGGATATATCAGAAATCACAAGAAAACAGTAAAAAAAAACAGGCAAACACGAACACGAGAATCAAAAGAGTACAAAAAGAAGCCAAAGATTCAAAGTCGAAGCCAGAAATGTCAAGCCTCAATCAAATCCAGTCAAAATGGTCAAACATTGGTCAACAAAAGTTAACCAATAAAAGACAAAACCTAAAAATACCTTAACCGGATCCATTTGGCCTAAAAGCCCATTCATAAGCCCAAGTTACTAGCCTATTCTCTTTTTAAATAAACTCCAGGGACCAAACTTGCAATTTCCCAAACTGTTTTATAACTAGAAAAAGGGACAAAAGAAGAGAAGGACTAGTATTGTCATCACCCCAAAGTTTCAACAGATTTAACTGTAAAAAAAAAATGGGCGCCAAAGGCATTTTACTGTTCATTATCACCTACAAAAGTCACCATCTTAGGTAAATCAAGGGGCAAATGAGAATTAAAGGGTCCATTAGTCAATTCAAGAGCTCTCTAACACAAATGAAGGGTCAAATCAGTCATCTCAATGGACTACTTAAGCTCACACTCAAGCTCAAGCCACGTCATCAATGGTGAAAGCACAAGGATTGATGGGATTTTACTCTAAATGATCTCACAAAAGAAGCACACTGTCACATCAAAGAATGACACGTTGGCAATCCTAAATCACACACAATGTGATCCAACGGCTTAAAATAGAGATCAATGATAAATGAAGAATCAAGGGTACGGATTGGAAGTTTGGAAAGGGATTCAAGAGGGCTAGAATCTTCCCTAGATGGCTATAAAAAGGACCTCTCACTCACACACATGGGGATCTAATCTTCTTTTCTAGTTTATTTTTAGCTTAAGTGTAGTTTTTTAAAAAGCTTTTTGTAATTTTCCTTTCAAAATTCAGTTGTAATTTTCATTGATATAATGTAATCAGAAGTTTCTAGTTAATGAAAAAGTAGTGTTTGCTTTTAATCTCTCTTTTATTCTTAAGCTATCAATAAGCAAATCTGTCCTATAAGCCCTCAATAAGCTTCTTTAAGCTCTTATAGCTCTCATGAGTCTTTAAGCTCATGATAGAGCTCAATTAGATTTAATCTTACCTAAACTTCTTAAAATCAGCTTAAAAATCTTAATACCTTAAGCATTTGGACTTATGAGCTTAATGGAAGGGGAGTCAAAGTTGGATGGACTCCCATGGACTTTTACCCTAGCTTATTATTAAGCTAGGGAGCTTGAAGCTGCCTTTAATTAGGTACTCTTATTTAGCTAGAGTAATTTGTAAGTTTCTCTTTGAAAACCTTTAATTCTAGCTTTAAATAATTATCTTATAGCTTACTTAGTTTAGATCTGCTTATTACTTATTCTGTTTACTTATTTGTGCTTCATTTTGTTTATTTGTGCTTATTATAAATTTCTTAGCATTTGTTTTAAGTTTTATAGTCATTAGATCATGGTGTTTTCATTTCTGTCATAAACTCCTTAAAAAAACCAAAAATAGCTTAAATCCTAGATTAGTACTTATTTAGTTGTTAATTTAGGTTAATTAAGTTAGTTATAAGCTAGAAATTATCTGGTTATCTAGTTTTAATCAATGGATGTGCATTTCAAAGCTTTTCTTAAATCTGTCATGTCCTAAAGGGGTGTTTGGTTTAAGTTGGTTTGACCACAAAAAGTCAATACTAGTTGGTAAAAGTTTTTCAAACAGTTGAGTTTTTCTTAAATAACAAGTTTCCAAAAGATTTCAAAGCTTAGTTTGCTGATTTTCAAAAGTTATGGCTTATAATAATGACTCCAGCACCAGGGTACTTTTAGGGTTAAAGTTAGATGGCTTATTTTTTAGATAGGGACTCTAGGCTTTGATTGTGCTTAAATCTAGTTTTAACACACTCATTTGAGAGTGTATAGAGTAGTGGTAACCACTAGGTTGCCTGCACTCTTGTTCTTTGTGGTATTGCCAATTGCACCAGCAGTACTAACATTAGTTAGTACTGCTGATACTTAAGCCCCAATTTAAGCCAGCAAAGTTAGGATTTAATAGCTTATCTTTTAGTATTTTATAGTTTAGTAATAGCTTAATATAGATTAAGACTTACATTTTATTTTCTAGCTTATTTTCCTAGCTTATTTTGCTTTTAAAAGTCACTAAAAACCAAAAAGACCAAAAACAGTAGGTAGATTAAAGTAGCTTTTAAATTCTAATTTTTAGCTTATAAGAATAGATCTTTTTATTTAGTTTTATAGTTTTATAGCTGTTAAGTAAGTTTCCAAGAGCTTAGGGTTTAATTCAGCTTAATGAACTTTTTAGCTTAATTTGATTTTGTGCAATTTAGCTTAATTCCTGAGTTAGCCATTTTCATAATCATTTTCAATAGCTTAAAAGTGTTTCCAGCTTTTGTTTCTTTTCTTAATTAGTTTAAGCACATCTTATTAGTTTAGAATAGCTTTTAGAATTTAATTTAAGCTTATTTTGAGCTTTTTACAGCTTATTTAGCAAAAACCAAGGATAAACCCTTGTTTCTGTAAACGGCTTATAAATAAGTTTTAATAGAGCTTATTAGTGGATTTCATCCTATATAGCTTTTGTTAAAGTTGTTCGTTTGCACTTATTCCTCCAACTTGCACTTTGAAAGTTTTCCTAAACAAACAATTTTTTTTAATCTCAACTTATTTTAGGCTTTAAGGGACTTGGGTTGTAATCTAACTTGGCCTCAGGGTAGGTTTTGTAATTTTGATATTTGCTTGTTAACTCAGTTAGTTCCTCGTTTGTCTCTTCGTTTTCACTATTAGTCCTTTAAGGTTTTTCATAGTTAGTCCTCAGTTAGTTATAGTTAGTTAGTTTTTAATTTTAATTAATAATTAGGTTTAATTTTTAATTAGTTTAATTAAGCTTTAATTAAAAGTGAAAAATTAGGGCTTTTATTTTTATAAAATTTCTGTACATTTTCTTTATTTAGTGTAATTTTCATAAAAATTTTTAGGATTTTATTTTTTATAGTTTTATAATTTTTATAGTTTTTAATTAGTTTAAATTTTCGAAAAATAATATCTTTTAATCTAAAAAGCCAAAAATAGTAAATTTCTTTTTTAAAATTTTCTTTTTGTTTATTTTACTAAGGAAAAATATAATTTCAATTATTTTCTATTTTCTTTTTATTTTTAGGATTTAATTAGAAATAAATAGTTTTTAATTAATAAAAATTTCAAAAATAATCTAAAAAATATTTTTATTTTTCTTAAAATTCTCTTTTATTTTAATTTAGGTTTAGAAACTTAGTTTGCAATTTTAAGGTTTAATTTTAGTCTATTTGCTTTATTGTCACGTTTTATTCGTTTTCCGTATTTGTTTAATTGTTTAAATTGCCTTTAATTGTTCAATTTTAATCGATGCTTTTTATTTAGTAAATATAGATTATCAAAAATATCTTTGGTTAAATGACCCCGAAAAAGTGTATAAAATGATACCTCATCAAATACCCCTTCACTTGGGATTTGCTTGTCCTCAAGCAAATGGGCTTTTCTACCTAGACAATAGCAATATAAGGGTCATTTTTACCTACTCTTTAAAAGTATTTTACAACACAACCTTCTAGACCTCATAATTAAAAGCATAGAAAGTACATACTAGCACCTCACATAAGTTTTTTTGGGATTCTCTCTTTCTCTCGGGTGTGTAATAAATTATAACATAAAGGAGGAAACAGAAAATCAACACTCACTACCTGTCATAGCATATAAATTACCATAGGCTTGGTAAAGGATCAAACCTCCACCGCTAGGCGCAAGCATTATTCATTACTATCTAAGAGGTCTTTTAAAGGGTTGTGGGGTGTAGGTGTAAGATAACATATAATGGAAACAGAAACAGATGGGATACATTTGGGTGGCTTTGGGTGAATTTGGAGTGGAAGGGTTAGCTAATTATTTACACGAATACACGTTGGGTTGGTTGCTAAGCCAAGACTCGGACGAAGATATACAAACTCTACACAACTCTACATCAATCTCTTTCTTTTTCTTTTCTATTTTTTTAATAACATAATACATCATAACTTGGGGTTTATAACACGTACCCCTACACTTGAGCTTTTACATGCTCGATATTTACAATCTAACTAATGACCCGATTTGAGGTGGATCAAAATAACATGGAGATCATCTAACAAACGTATGGGGGTATTGACTTAACTTTTCTTCCCCATTCTTCCGCGAAATAAATACTATCATGAATCCCAATCGTCCCAAAATAGTATTTACAAGGATAAGGACTTAGCAACCGTGTACTCAATAATTAACTTGGGTTAAACAATAATGTACTAAAAGCGAGTACATACAAGGTAGGCTAAGGCGATTTGGGTGTAACGATTGGTTTAAGGGTGACAATGCTCTTCATTAATAGTCCGGCTTAACCAAAAAATTACGAGAATCGTGAAAAAGGATAGGTTTGGAGGGTTATACTAGGGGTATCCTGCACTAAATTTAAGTGCATGTGTAACACCCCCATTTTTACATATAGCAGCGGAAGCTAATCTGGGGTATTACTTCAAGGTACAACAGTCATAATCATCATAGGTTTTTAATCCTAGAGCCTTTATCAAGCAAATCCTTGATACTCATATGCGGTCTGGAATGTTCACAAAAAAAGTTCTTATAATTTACTATACTATCGGGACAACTATAGAATTTAAACCTATCTTAATGTAGAAAAGGCACAAAATCCAAATTATACACATCGTTATTCGACGAATAGATACACATGATTGCTCACTCCTTAATCAGGAGAAAGACGAAAGTATAAACTATCTTGAGGTATTCCAATAGTTTCCGATTCCTATTAGATTCTAAGGCGAACTCTCATATTTTTATGGTTGATAATTTGAGGGCTTTTTATGCTAGTCATATACATTCCTATCATGAGACGCTATTAATACTGGTTTTCGTCGATGTGTGTTCATATAAAAAAATTAAATTTGGGTAAAAATTACATTTATGATATGTTTCGGTTGTATTACACATCATTTCAAGGACAAAGCAATATGACAATGAAAGAATAGTTTATAAATGCTTATTCCTTAATACCCCTACTCTTAAGTTGGAACATTGTCCCATATTCTGTAGAAGTCCTATAAAAATGATATAAAGGAAAAAAACAGTAAAAGAAACTAGTACTCTGGTGTTGCTCGATAATGGAGAAGAAACAGGCTGCGATAACTGGTTTAAATCGTCCTCCAAGAATGTTTAATGAAACATCCTAAGATTTCAAGCTTTTCTCTCAAATATAACCTATAATTCAAGGACAAAGACAACTACACCAGCGTAAAATCACGGAGTGAATGATAAATACAACCTCATTATCTAAGTTTTAACTTTGAAAGCAATAAAGGTCGATCTGAGTATGTCATAATCAAGGTTTTTGCAGATTTACAAAAGAATACGTATTTTAGATGATTACCGAGTTATATTTTCATAAATAACTTAAAAATTTTGAATTTTTATTAGTGGCCTCATGACGCCGTCAAGAATATCCTGACGTCGTCACATAGGTCGAGCTGACGGCGTCGCGTGCAATCTGTGACACCGTCTCCACCACTTTTGTGAAAAATTCACTTATGTGTGATGGGAAAAATTTCCTCGTACGCAATCTTTAAGTTATTTCCTGTACCAAATCCTACATAAAATTAAGATTTTGACAATACAATCATATGACTCGAAACAAACACACAAGACATACAAGATATACAAAACAACAAGACACACCTAATATGTAAGAAATAAAATATTGGGTTACCTCCCAACAAGCGCTTGTTTTTGTTTGAGTCACGAGACTGACTCTACCCTTATTTGACGCGTATAAGGTGGGTCTCCCCTACACTTGAGGTTAAGTGTGGGTGATAGTAGCGATACATACCATTTTGATGGAAGTATGCCACGTGGAGTGAAGGTGGTATATGAATGGTCAAGGTTTTACGTTTCTTCATCCTAAAATATACCTGAAATCACTTTAGGTTTGATGGTGGATTTGAAGTTAGAGGAAAATTATGACAAATACTTGGGGTTATGTCATTCGTATGAAGATTGTGCTCTAACGATTCTTTATCCATTCTGGTTCCCATCATTTTTATCTCGACTTCATCTTCATCTTCGTACTCAAGCTTATTTTCCTCAAATGAATTAAGTATCGGTATTTTGAGGTTGGAATTTAGGTGTTGGTAGGGGGTTTTTATAGATAGTGGGTTTAATATTAGAAATCATCGAGACCCTATGCACCATGGTAGGTTGAGTGTTTTGGGGGTTATGGTTGGGAATGTGAGGAGAATATAGTGATCTTATTTGATTTTTGTATTTGTCATTTATTTTTTTCCATAACTCAAGGGACAATATCATGAATTCGCCCAAAATGATATTCATTATATTCTTCGAAGTTCGACGTTGTTTCTCCTCTTGATAAAGTTATGAAAACTTTTATTCTTCGTTCGAATGGTTTTTGGTGCCTAGGTCTGAGAGTTATTCTCTAAGGTTAGGGGTCGGTTGAATTTTGTCTCTTTTGTGGTAACGGTAGAGTAGGTTGGTTACAAACAAATAAGGAACAAATTAAAGATTAGACTAACAAAAAAGCTAATTGTACAAGAAATAAAAATCTCACTTGATAGGAATTATGAGTTAGACTAAGAGCTAGATTGAATCGAAACCTGCGTATCCCCCAATGCAGCGAAGCCAAAAATTTGTTGTGGTTGTCGTTATGGGACTTCATACAAGAAGTTTTACAACTCCCTAGAAGAGTACCTAACGTTGTAGTGTAGTATA
Source organism: Tanacetum coccineum (assembly GCA_026074375.1). Lineage (NCBI taxonomy): Eukaryota > Viridiplantae > Streptophyta > Magnoliopsida > Asterales > Asteraceae > Tanacetum > Tanacetum coccineum. The sequence continues at coordinate 5,724 of BQNB010101551.1, read as the reverse complement.
GGCAAGACTCGAGGGTTGTTATCGTTCTCTAGGGGAATAGCACTGTGAAGGCCAGATCGAATGTTCACTAAGGTCTAAGGGTTGAAGGAATATTCTTTTTTTTATATATTTAATGAAAGCAAGTAAATTCTGGTTTTAGAGAGGTTTTGGATTTAAGCTAATTAATTACTAATAAACTAAATAACAATTATACAATGAAAGGTATTCACTTGGAATGCACTACTCCTTGCTAGCTATCCAATTCTACCTATTGCTTTGTCACACTTGATGTGAATATTTCCTAAGTCATGAACGGATTACACGAACCCGCCATCTATGTAATATTCCGTTAGGGCAATGCACAAGTAAGGTAGTATGAAGACTATTACAAGGCCCCTAAGAGTATATTACATGCAATTGAAATATCTTAAGAGGGTATCATCATATATGGGGGTAGGTTGTATGAGAGCTGTTACCATGGTATCCATTCTACTCACTCACGTTTCCCTAGACTTGTCAACACAGCGATACAGACAAATGTTATTTTTCTGAGACTAACGCTCACTTTCATCAACAAGAAGTAATAGGAAACAAGAATTATAAAATATAATCAATTATATATTGAATTTGTCACAAACAACAAGATATAATCAATTAATGACAAGGTTCATGCATTCCCAAATAAATACTAGATGAATTACCAAGCATACTCAAACAATAGAAATCATAATCAACAAAAGGAATTGAAGACATGATTTAAGAATCTAGTTATAATCAAACCGTTACAAGATGTTTATAGAATGATTGGAGTCTTTAAGTTGCCTAGCAAAAACACTACCCAAAACCCTCTAGTAAGGGCCCTAGGGTTTTGGGCTGATAAAAAAAGAAGTGATAAGGTGTATATATAGGCAATCCTAGGTTAGACGTCATGACGGCATCTCATTTAAACATGTGACGCCGCAACACGATATTTTTCACGATAAATGTTCGTCGTTGATTGTCTCGTTCTGAAACGCAGTGGGCTGTTGATCGTCCATTAATCGAGTTCGTATGAAAGGAGTTATGATCAAACAAAATTGGTACTTCACGCGCGAGTTTTAAATGGTATTCTTAATATCATGACACCTAATTCTTCTAGAGTTCCTGTAGGTCATCCATGTTCTGACGTCGTCGCCATTCTAATAGTTGCCTTGCTTCGTTAAATCATGACGGCGTCCACTTTATGACTACGATGCCGTCTCCACACTATATAAGCATTAATCTTTAAGTGATTTTGGTGTATGACGTATTTAGTCTTGTCCTGTTTTCTGCTCCAAATGAGCCCAAGTCATGTTTTCCTCTAAATTCCTTCCAAATGCTAATAATACTTGAAAAGGGAACGATTAAGTATTCTATTGTGAGGCATAAATGCACGATTTAGGGGGTTAAATGACCCCGAAAAGTGTATAAAATAACACCTCATCAATTAGCAAAAAGGCACGCATTCTGGAGCTTAAACGAAGACATTTGAAGATTACTGTTCAAAACATCCAATACGTCATATTCATCAAGGAAGATACGGCGTATTGTGTGCCTGCACGTCACCAAAGGACCACAAAGGCCATCAAGGTTCAATCGCTTTTCCATATTAGTCTAACGTCGTTTTAGTTATGGAAATTGTATTATATTCTAGGAAGATATCGAATGTGGTCCCTACTCTAAGAATACCCCCAATACGCCATAATTGAAGACTTCGATCGCCGTATTGAACCCTATCCAGACCTTATTTATTGAAAAACTATATAACGGGTGTTTTTAGGGAGCTAAATCATATTTTCAACACCTAACCATAAAAGCTCATATAAGTTATTTTTCTAAGAGAAGAAGAGCAGTTGAGTCTCTCAACGTAATACTAATTCCATTGTATTACACTTGTAATCGCCTATACTCAGGTAATTCGTTCTGTTTTTGGTATCATTCGTTTACTCGGTTGTTTTTCCTTGGGCTAAATTATTTTCGTTTTTAGTGATTATGTCGTTTGAAGGCTAATATCACTGCGGGTTGTGTGCGTCATTATGAAAGATCTGGAATGTTTGGTTTGTTTATCTTGATGCTTATTTATAGTTGATTGCTTGTTTATGTTATCAGTTTTGACGTGGTTTTACTGGCTTTTGTATGTGGGTCTTCATTCAATGGATTAGTGATATGACCAAGTTAATCTAGATACAGGGATGGTCTCTCATTTAGTGATTTATAATCTAGACATTAGGGATCACGAATAAGAACTTATTTGCCCTTAGATTGTGAGCTTAGTTGGACCGGCAGGTGAGCCTTGGGATCAACGAGTACATTCTTAATTGATTGGTAAATACTTGGTTAGTAGACTACTAGTGTATGAATTGCCTTTAAGCAGTAAGTGGGTAAAGTCTCTATTAGCTAAGGTTTAACAAGATCACTATTTCTTTAATCCCTAAGATAGGATTATATAGTATTTTAGCAATAAGGCTGCTTTATGTGTCTGTCGTTTAATTGTGACATAATTCTTCGTATCTAGGTCTTAGGAAGAAGTACCGCCTAAGTCTTAAGAATGATATGCCGCCTCGAGATAAGTAATCATTGCACTAAAATAAACTTCCAACATTCTGTTTGGATTTTTTCATTTTAATGGTTAATACAGTTTTCTTATATTTGGCTAGACTGCTCTTTTATCCCTGTCAATTTGGTTGCATGTGTTTTAGTGTCTTAAGTTGATTTCAGTCACCACAAAACCCGTGTCAGTCTCTCAGGCTGAAAACCCCCTTATCCGTTAGATTTAAGATTAACATAGGTTTAGCAATTTTAACATTTAAAATAGAATTAACTTAGCTTAGATTAGATAACCATAAATATTAATAAATGAAAGATCATTTTTGCTGCTTATGATCATTTTGACACCCTATTACCACGAAAATCCTATCGACCGGGTACATCCGTTAAAGTGTTGTTGTTGGAAATTATGCATTCATGATTCGTAAATCCGTTAGTTATATTAGTTAGTACCGCTAGTTGTATATTCTGTTCTGTTAGTACAAAATGTTAGTACTGATAGATAGTTAGTACGTTAGTATAAGAATAGTTAGTAATGTTAATGAGATATGCATGAGTTATCTAGGTAAGGAATATGCATGATTTTATACGCGTTTTGTAAGCCCATTAGGGTTTCCTTAGTCTATAAAAGGAACCTATGCATAGTTAGTAGATTTTGTTTACATAGATCAATAGAGATATATTAGTAGCAATCATGTCTTTGTAAGCTGTGTCTGGGCAGATTCATATGATCAGTGATAATATAAAGTTTTATAGAGAAGAATATTTATAGATTTTTCAAATAATACATAGGGAAAAGAAATAATAAAAAATAAGAAAGAAAAATATTTTTGGTAACTGAAAGTCAAAGGTGTACGGTAGCTCTCTAGAAAACACACAAAGAAGCGGAGGAGCGGGTAAGCGCGAAGCATTTTAAAAACCGTCTCCTTTCAGATCGAAGTTCGTAGGATCGAACCTCCTTATACCTCTCTTATAGTTTGTTAACTAAAGATGAGCTGATACGACAATTAACAAACGGTTAAATATAAAAGGAAAATAGAATAGAAAAATATTTTTGGGTTTTTATATACAAAACAAAAACTTTCACGGGGAAAGGATCTTCAAGGCTCGAACACAAAGAATCCCGTAAAAATCGCTACACCTCTCCCTAGCAGCGGCGCTGTTGGGAATTACGTTTTCCTAACTTAGTATCGACAGTACAAATAGTTAGTACTGATAGTTATAGTTAGTACTGACAGTACAAAGTGTTAAGTACTAATCAGTTAGTTAGTACACAAATAGTTAGTATTGATAGTTATAGTTAGTACTAACAGTACAAAGTGTTAAGTACTGATCAGTTAGTTAGTACCGATAGTAGAAAATAGTTAGTACCATTTAAGAGATATGTATGAGATATTTTAGGAAAAGATATGTATGCGTTTTGTAAGCCTGTTAGGGTTTATCCTTGGTCTATAAAAGGATCCCTCTTGGCATAGTTAGACACACGACCTCAAGATATCTCATAGCAAAATCATATCTCAATAGTTAGTAATCTGTAATCATTCAAAGCAGATTAATAGAAGTTATTATTTAGTTCTTCATTGTTTTTCTTAGTACTTGTGTTAAGATTCCGCATTAACACATAGTATTCATAATCAGTGTTTCTACATAGTCAACTGTATTTATACATCTTGGCTATCATCCTTAATAGGCTGCAGAGATCTATTCCTAAGGGACTCACAAGTGGTATCAGAGCCTGTGAGAAACTCTGAATAAGAAGAACAATCAAATCCAGTTATAAACCTTCATCCTTCAAAACTAAACATGTCTGCATCACAAGATGAAATTCCACCACCACCACCACCTCCACCATCATCATCACAAACACCAACCCAACAAACTCCTCATACAGTATCAACCATCAAGCTGCCTATTCTCAAAAAGGGAGAATATGATATATGGGCTATGAAAATGGAGCACTATTTGGCCCATACAGACTATCCAATCTGGGAGGTTATACAAAATGGGAATGGTCCTGTATCAATCACTACAGATACATCAGGACAAATTAAGGTTTTGCCTCCTAGAACTGCAGAAGAGATTGTAGCCAGAGAAAGAGAGAGAAAAGCAAGGACCACCTTGCTTATGGCCCTACCAGAAGATCATCTTGCTAAGTTCCATAAGATGACTGATGCAAAAGAGATGTGGGATGCCATCAAATCTAGATTTGGTGGAAATGACGAATCCAAGAAGATGCAAAAGTATATCTTGAAGCAACAGTTTGAAGGATTCTCTGTATCCAACACAGAAGGGCTTCACAAAGGCTATGACAGGTTCCAAAGTCTCCTGAGTCAGTTAGAGATTCATGGAGCAGGTGTATCTACTGAGGATGCAAATCAAAAATTTCTAAGATCTCTACCTTATGCCTGGTCACAAGTTTCCTTGATAATGAGGACTAAACCAGGGGTGGACAGTCTAAGTTTTGATGATTTATACAATAATCTAAGAGTCTTTGAGAGTGATATAAAAGGCTCTACTGCATCATCATCCTCTAGCCTACAAAATGTAGCTTTTGTCTCTGAGAACACTAGCAGTACTAATGAAGTTAGTACTGCTTATTGTGTTCCAAATCATCATCACAAACACCAACCCAACAAACTCCTCATACAGTATCAACCATCAAGCTGCCTATTCTCAAAAAGGGAGAATATGACATATGGGCTATGAAGATGGAGCACTATTTGGCCCATACAGACTATCCAATCTGGGAGGTTATACAAAATGGGAATGGCCCTGTTCTGTATCAATCACTACAGATACACAAGGACAAATTTAGGTCTTGCCTCCCAGAACTGCAGAAGAGATTGTAGCCAGAGAAAGAGAGAGAAAAGCAAGGACCACCTTGCTTATGGCCCTACCAGAAGATCATCTTGCTAAGTTCCATAAAATGACTGATGCAAAAGAGATGTGGGATGCCATCAAATCTAGATTTAGTGGAAATGATAAATCCAAGAAGATGCAGAAGTACATCTTGAAGCAACAGTTTGAAGGATTCTCTGTATCCAACACAGAAGGGCTTTACAAAGGCTATGACAGGTTCGAAAGTCTTCTGAGTCAATTAGAGATTCATAGAGCAGGTGTATCTACTAAGGATGCAAATTAAAAATTTCTAAGATCTCTACCTTCTGCCTGGTCATAAGT
>BQNB010101549.1:0-24443 GCA_026074375.1 Tanacetum coccineum | reverse complement strand
AAGAATGTAGACTATGTTGAACTACTTTGGGAAGATTTCATTTACCAGATTGACAACAAAGCCTATAAAAAGTAAGAGAAGATGTACTACCCTCGATTCACTAAAGTTACCATTCACTACTTCCTTACTCAAGACAAGACAGTCTCCTAGAGAAATAAGATCGAGATGCACACCTCCAAGGATGACTATCTGATAAACACTTTAAGATTTGTCTCTGCAAAAGAAGCAACTCAAATCTATGATGCTGTTCTTCCTGAATCATTGACCAGTCCTGAGATGAAGGAAACCAAAGCTTACAAGACTTACCTTGGTTTTGCTACAGGAGCTACACCTCATAAGAAGGAAAGAAAGTTCAAGAAGCCTGCATCTCCTCAACTCTCTACTATCCCAATTTCACCTGAAGAACCTATGAAAACGACAAAGAGAGTAAAGAGACATGTAAAGAAGTCTACTAAGGCTCTAGCAGGAGGTATTGTCATTAGAGAAACTCTTGAGATGCCATTGTCTAAGAAGAAGGAAAAGATGACTGTTGAGAAGCACAAAGGAATTGATATGCTCTCTGAAGTGGCATTAACTGAAGAAGCTCAGTATGAAGAAGCTAGAAAGAAGAGCTTGAAGGACTTTCACAAGACACACCCCAAGTGGTTCTGGTACTGTTACCAAAACTGCTCCAAGTGCTGCAAAGATCAAACCTTCTGTTGCAAATAAAGGAACTAGTGTTAAACCAGGGGTTCCCGATGTGACTGAAGAAGAATCATCTGAAAGTGAAGCTGAATCCTGGGGAAATGATGAAGATGACAACAATAATGAACAAGACTCAAGTGGTGAAGACAGTGATCAAGAGAATGACAGTGATGATGACAAAACCCAATCAGACAATGAAAATGAGTCAGATCCTGAGCATGAAACTGATGAGAATGAATTAGGTTCCGAGTTTGATCAAGAAGAAAATGAAGAAGATATAGGCGATGATGAAGAAGAAGTGAAGGACAAGTTTGTTAAAACCCCGTCCAACAATTCTGATGATGAAGATGAAACAAAGATTACTGATAAAGTTGAAGGTGATGAAGATGACGAGATGGATTATACTACCAGTCAGCTATATGATGATGTGGATATACGGCTGAATAAACCAGTTCAAGCTAATGATGAGACGGTCCAAAAAGAGGATACCAATGCTGAATTGACTAACATTCAACAAGGGAATGAAAATCCAAAGATCTCTTAAGTCATAGAAGATGCTTTTGTAACACTTTCTATTGTTCTGCAGAAGACTAAAGTCCCAATAACCAGCTCTTCTTACTCATCCAACTTGGAATCTAAATTCTTTAATTTTTCAGATATTTCCCATACTGATGTAGAAATTGTTTCTCCAATGGATGTTCACGTCCATCATGAAGTACCAAGCCAGCAAACACTCACACTCCTTACTGTACCTGTCTCGGTTATCACCGATTCTTCACCAGTATACTCCACCGTCATCCAACAATCATTACTATCCTTCACTCCTCCACCACAACAATCAACATCCATACCACCACCAACAACTAAAGCTACAAATCCTCAATCTGCACTTCCTGATTTCGCATCCGTCTTTCAATTCAACAACAGAGTCACAGCATTAGAAAAAGATGTTTTTGAACTCAAAAAGGACGATCCTCTTAAAACTCAAGTGACTGATCTAGTAGACGGACATCTAGATGGAAGGCTAGGAGCCACCAGAGATGAATTCATGAACTACCTTTCGGCGTTAATCACTGTAAGGATCACTGAGCAAGTCAAGATTCAACTTCGTCAGATTCTTCCAAAGGAATGTCTAACTTTGCTCCTCCAGCAATCCAATGCGCTAGTTACTGAGTCAATTAAGCAGGCGATTCTAGCCAAGGGGTTCTTCTCAACCCAACAATATTCATATAAAGGCTGCTTGCAAACGCTTACATAAATTTGGAGATGAAGAAGATTCTCTATCGACCCAAAATAGAATAAAAGTTGTAATCATATTGGCGCTCTTGAACATAGAGAATTGCTATGAAGGATGATAAGATTCTTATGATCTCGACACGAATCTCTTCTCTACTTTGTATAAAGTGTATTGTTAAAGAGAAGCCAAAAAGACAAAGATATAAGATGAAGACCTTCCGTGGATCAGGACCGAGGGTTGAAGAAGAAGAGGAAGAAGACTAGCAAGGACTGAAGAACCTACAAAAGGTGCTAAAGCTAAAAAATCAAGTTGGCTCATCCAAAGGCTACATGTCTCAACCAAAAATCTTCTGGAAAGTATGTTACAATATGAGGAAACCAGAGTTTGTGGTTGCTGATTAGATTCAAGATATGCCACAAGATCAAGAAGGGAATCTGGGTAATGATGATGATGAACCTATGAAAGAGACTGTATCTAAACGTGACTGGTTCACCAAAACTACAAAACCACAAGAACCCACTGATCCTGATTGGAATGACGAAAAGACTCCACAACAAGGACCTACTCAAAGCTGGTTAATGACTCTTGCATCTTCTGCTGATAAACTGTCAAAGACATTTGATGAATTGATGAGCACTCCTATTAACTTCTCTGCATACATCATGAATGGCCTGAAAATCACCAATCTTACTCAAGAAACCCTGTTTGGACCAGCATTCAGACTTCTTAAAGGCACACGTACCAATTATGCTGAGTTGGAATATGACTTTGAAGAATGTTACAAGGCTCTTTCAAAAAAACTTAATTGGGAGAATCCAAAAGGCAATGACTATCCATTTAATCTTACCAAACCCCTTCCTTTAGTTATGAGTGGAAATCATGAAAAAATACTAGTTGAATACTTCTTTAACAAGTATCTACAAGGAGGAGTTTTGACAATGACCTACACGACTTCTATTACAAAGACAAAGGCTGCTCAATATGATCTTCCAGGCATTGAAGACATGGTTCCAAATATATAGGTTCTTGTTAAAGTTGCCTATGATAAACATGCGTTATGAGGAATCTCACATTGGAGAGAACGTAAGACCTTATATGGATATGCACGGGGCCTGGAATCAAGACATGATGTATATTCTATGAAACGTATTCTGGCAGTAAATCAGGTTGAGGTAATAAGGAAATATGGGTATGGGTATCTGAAAGAGATTGTAGTAAGAAGAGCCGATAACGCCTTTACAGATTCAAGGAAGGCGACTTTCCACGTCTTCGAATCAACGACATTGAGGACATGCTTCTCCTTGTTTTTCAGAACCGACTTACAAATCTCTCAGGCGATGACGTTTCAGACTTCACAATAGCATTAAGAATGTTCACTAGAAGCTTGGTTATTCAGAAGCGAGTCGAAGATCTTCAACTCGGAGTTGAAAGTTACCAGAAAAAGATCAACGTCACCAAGCCTAAAACTACCAGACCCGGCCTCAGAAAAAAGGACCCATTCACTCCATATCAAGACCCTCAAGGATTCATTTATGTCGACAACCATGAGAGAAACATGTTGATGCACTCAGATGAACTTTACAAGTTCAGTGATGGCACATTAACAAGGCTTCTAACTTCGCTTGAAGACATTACAAATAATATCAACATGGAGTACCTGCCAAAGAGAAGATGGAATTCATTGGAAAAGAAAAGAGCTCATATCATGATCAAGGCGATTAACACACTGCAGAAGGAAAGAAGGATAATGAGGAGCTTAGAAAAGTTTGTTGGTGGGAGACACTACGGAACTGACCTACGGCTTCTTCAACGAACAATATGACTTCGTCATATTGTGTTCGTCCCTATAAGGTCATTTTGTATATCATAAACTTGTGAATATGTAGTGTAGACTTAACAAGTAAGCATATATAGTGTTTGAGTATGAATTTTCAAGAATTTCTTAGTAAATTCAAAAAATTTCAAATTAACATATTCAAACACCATATAATACCTTCATAATTTGAGGGGGAGCATTAAAATGTTCCTATAATCAGCTTGTTAATAATTGGATAATTTTTCTCCCCAAATGCATATATATTTTTAATCAATTAATATCCAAAATATTAAAAGATTTAACATTTTTAATAAGGGAAGAAAATGTGATTAAAATATATGCTTAATAATGTTATTTTTATGATCTCAAGTGTACGATAACCCATATATGTGCTAAAATCTTTCGAATAATCGATGCACATATGAAGGGGGAGCAAATGGTTAAGTGATGGCTGAAATGTGGAAGTACCAAAGACCGACCATTTAAATTACTGTATTGGAGTTATAAGGTGGTTAAGTTTAGGTATCCATTCCCATGATCCAGCCAGAACTAAAGGGATCTACCCAGAGATATTCAACTAAATAGTGTAGAAGTCCTTAGGTATGAAAAAAGGTGTAGAATACAAGTAATCTTTACTATATGCAAGAACTAGAGAGAGAGAGTGGGTTGGATGAGCACTTATAGAGAGAAAGTAAACTTGTAATATTATGTGTGAAAATGAACAACCAACCACCTCTCCAAGTCATGGAGAGGTGTATAAATACATATACATGGCATGTGGGCTTGGGCTAGCATGGGTTTATCCATGGGCCTTAGCAAACTAACTATGTAAGTTTCCAAAAATTACTTAACGAGTTAACGACTGTTATCTATGGAAGCGACCGACACTTTTGTGTTCCTAACAATCTCCCCCTAAGGGAGGTCTCTCCATTTTACAAAAACTTAAACCTAGGATACTATGCTTTAACTTTAGTCTTGAGCTTGTAGTCTTTAACTTGTGAATTGATGTAGTGATCATAGACTTTTAGGCTTGAGCTTGTTCTTATAGCTTGACTTGTAAGTGAATATGTAATCTTGAGCATTTTGAGATCATCAACCAAGCATAATCTCTTTATGTCATCTTGTATGCGTTGCCATCTTGTGAACTTGTGACTTCTGGACCGACATGCTCATACCTTTCTTGATTTGTTGACTAGAAAAGCTTTAATGTTGCATCTTTCTTGAAATTCTTTAACTTTAACACTTCGAGAAAGATGTTCGGTATCAGAGTATCAGAAGTCTTGAAACATGTACTTTAGCTTTCATGATGTCTTTATGTTTGTCGGTCGGGTATGAGCATGTGGCAATGAATCGTGACTCGTCGGGAATCAGCTGCACCAATCGTTAGGAGTACCTGCAGGTTTAGGTTAGTGATAATCAACAGATATGGACGAGAGTGTCTTTGTCACTTCGTTGAATACGGTTGCAATAACCACGGTTCCCCGTTGATCAGTATAAATACTGCCTGCGATCAGGTAGAATTTCAAAGAATCTCCTTGACAGGGTTTCGCAGCTGCACTAGCCGTTCTCATTATTGGAGCATCTCAAAGCAGACAACACGGTATGAGTGAACCAGCAAGACGAAGTCTCACCGATTGAGTAGAAAAATCAATTTGAAAATCAATCGACATGTCACTTTGCTAAAGTGGTTTTGTGACACATCGAGAGTGTTAATCATTTCAAAATTTATCATCAATCATCAATTCATCACCTGAAACAAGTTTAATTCTTATATAATCGCACCATCATTTCTTTCCAGTTGTCACAAGTTTGATTCACATAGAATTGCACAAGTCACTTACCTTGAGCTTGTTTGATGTTGACTCAAGCAGGATTTCCATCTTCACTGTGAATTATATCACTCAGATGTTCTGGCAAAATCTCAAGTTTAATGCGTAGGACTCTTAGTATATTTCTCATTATTCACATTATGTGAAATAGCAAGCAAAATTTGACAAGTGTCCTAATGAAATTTATGGATGATCTCTTTTGGCTCTAGGCTCAATAGTGCACTTTGATTTTAGTGATCGGAGGCTGGAGCAGACTGCCACCTTTTCAATATCAACTAACTCGGAGTGAGAAAGTCGATAGAAATGTGTGTAATCTCCATGAGAAATGAAACAAGAGTCTTTTGAGAGACCTTGAGTGGCTAGGGAGGGTTGTGCATAGCGTCACTGGGTCCATGACTGTCTTCAATGTCAGACAACACCTGAGTGTTTTTGACAGCATATGTATTGACCCGGTTTCTGCCTAAGTGTATGGAGGGCTTCTTTATTTTCACCCTTTATCCTTACATTTCTTTTTCATTCTTCAACCCCTTCAATGCATACCGAGACTTCATAACTAACACCTTGTTGGGTTTGTTCCAGTGTTAGCTCCATCTCAGTCGGCATTATTCCCTATTCTCACTTTTTCTCCTTTTTAATCATACCTAAGGACTTCTACACTAACTAGTGGATATCCCTGGGTAGATCCCTCCGGTTCTGGCTGGATCATGGGATCTGAAAACCTAAGCCTAACCGCCTTATAACTTCATAAATTTAAGAACATGGTCAGTCTTTTGGGTATTTCATCACAATCCTTCCAAAAACATTGAAAATTTCAATCAAAGTGTTTGATATAAATATCAAAAGATTTACACTTTGAGAGTTTTTCATTATCACTAAAAGCTCCCCCTTAACATGTGCATCGTAATCGTAGTACATGCTAGGTATGGAGTGCATTGAGTCCATTTTATTTGATCACTTATGTCAATATTTATTAAGTCCAGGTTAATCACATTTTCTCCCCTTATCCAAAATGTTAATCCCTTGATATTTTGGATATCAATTGATTAACCGTTCGGGGACAAAATGAGATATGATTAGCAGATTGGAACATGTTATTGCTCCCCCTTAACTTTTGAGGGTTTATAAGATGATGCCGAGTACAATTATTTGAAAATTTTGAATTTACTGAGAAATTCTTGGAAAATTTGTACTCGAGCACATCTTGAGTAGTTTCATTAACGTCATTTTTATCTGCATCGTCATCATCTTGAGCTTGCTCATCATCTTGATCATCGTCACTTGATTTCCAAGAGATATCATCCTCTGAGTCATAATCAGGTGCATCGGGAACCCCTGGTATAACACTAGTTCCTTCATCTGCACCAGAACCACTAGCATGAGAGCTATGAGTTTCTTGACGGCTTCTTTTGATGACTATTTTAAGTTGTTCAGTCTCTGTCAAGTCTGCCTCAGATATATTCTCCAGCTCTGTAGTCTTGTGTTTCCTTTTTCTAGACTTCTTTTCCTTGGGGGCAGTAGGGGCCTTTGTAATTTTGAACCGTTTTTATCAATTTAACAATTATAACTTAAACCAACAACCAAAATTCATTGATTATACTTTATATAGGTCTAGGATCAGTAAACTATCTTTTTAATCCAAATGTATACCAAATATAGCCAAAAAAGTCAAGAACCCTAAAACGAGTCCTAGTTGAACCGTACTCCTTTCTTCCTATTTATTCATTTTACCAAACGAATTGCTAATATTTGTAATTACTTTAATCCAGACCTTAAACAACCTATTCCATCATTTCCTTAATATTTATAACACAAGGTACCTTGTTAAATACATTTGAAGAAACCGACAAACCAAAATAGACCCGTTTGACTTCTTATTTGACCCATTTTGACCCCTCTAAATTGTCCAAGTCCCAATAACCATCGTGAACTCTTCTAGAATCCCTTAAGAAGCTTAGTCACCTACTTAGACCATTCCTTGGTCAAATATGAGAGCACATGGCCTTCCTTTTTCTTCTTGTAAGCCGCGGCACCACGTGGGCATAACAACACATCAAAGCTAGTTTTCTAGCTTATACACCACATCTAATAGATTCTACACATCATATACTAGCCCATGCCTACAGGTGTCAAGAGCAGAGCCCATGGCTTCCTTAACCTCCTCATCTCCAATTAACTATAAATAGCACCCTTGTATCTCCATTCAAACTCGCACCAACCATTTTCTTTCTATAAACCCTTAAGGTAGCAATAATTTGCTCCTATATGATCCTAGGATCATAAAAGATGTTCAAGGAGAGAAGCCCTGAAAAATTGAAGCCCCGAAGTCGTTATTCTAGGCGTACGAAGCCGAAAGTCCCGATTTCGACCTGTTTCTAAGCTATAAGCTCAAACCCAGGTTCTGGATATTCTACTTCTGCTCCTACACTCTTATAATGTTCATATGATCCTAAATATACTCTTGTTAAAGTTTCATAACCCAATTCATGCTCATTTTCTGTTTTGATCCAAAACCGTACACCCGAAACCCTAATTTCGCGTTTTTCTTAAAACTAAATGTTATAATAGTTAAATGTTGTTATAATCTATCCTAACATGCTTAACTAATGTTAATATAACCACTTTATTGATTAATGAAGGAATTTGAACTTAAAACCCACGCGTTTACATTTTGAAACCCTAATTTGACCCGTTTTACTTACTAGCTTAACGAATCATTATTTTAAACTTGTGTTGCATTAAATCTTCATATTTTAGTTTATTATAACTTATAAATGTCTAATGAAATGTTAAAATAAGCTTGCATGGCAATTTGGACATGTTTTGTAAATATTATCCATGCAAGGGGTATATATCGTAACTTTCTGAAACTTATAACTAAAGGGGCTGAATATGTCATTTTATCAAAGTTATAACTATAGGGGTCTATTATGTCACTTTTCAAAGTACAAGGTTTACTTGGTATATCTTTTAAACTTGAAGGACCAAAGTCAAAGTCGTAAAAATGCAAGACCCCAGGGGCTACTTGTAATTTTTTCAAACCCTAGGTCCTAAAAAGTAACAAATTTTGAAAAGTAATAAAATCATATCCAAAACAATATCTGGCATAACTTAATTAATGCGTACTAGTGCTAACATTTCCCAGATATGATTAAACGCTTAAAACCGATTATATCGTATCACAATACTAGGGAGCTTCATATTAAGGAGTTTCATCTTGGTATTACGTTCTGACTGAGTTGTTGGGTTTACGATTTAAAGTGCCCTAGCTCCTCAAACGTTTACTGAATGACTTCTGAATTATAATGCCCAGAAAAAAAAAAAAAAAAAAAAAAAAAAAAAAAAAAAAAAAAAAAAAAAAAATAAAAAAAAAAAAAAAAAAAAAAAAAAAAAACACGGTGATACAATAATTCCAAACTCTTCAATCAAACTCATAACTCTTAAAACTAAAGTTCTAGAGTACAATCTTCCTAAGACTCAACATATTTACTCAGGTTGCGTGACGTGGCTGTTTACTATCATTTTGCTATATCAACATTCCCTGTTAAGATTGTGATAAGGTCGTGAGCTTTCATTTCAGAATATTTATTACATCTACCTATCAGGTGAAGTTCATAACCTCGCCTTTACTTATTTTACATGTTTTATAAACCCGCGAGGGGGATACATGCTTGTTACAAACTCTTTTACATACTCGTTTATCTTATAACAATGTGATTACTTTTCAAAGGCTTATTGAATTCATAACCCTATATTTCAATCTTTTGAATACTTTATAAACCTGTAATACCTGATATAAACCATGAATGTAAGTGTTTTCTAAATGTATACTACCCAGATATATTATTGCCTAAGTAGCTTCTAGTGCCATTATTTCCATATCATGAATCATTAATTACTTGCATTGCGAGTGAACGTGAATATTGTGAATTGATCTATTGGGGGTGACGGCTCCCGTTTGTATACCCATGCTTGAGGTAGCCAAACGCACTATATTTGTCCTAACAGGTAACCTTGGCAAGTTATCTTTTCCACAGAGACATCTGTCCCTAACCAATATTACTATGGTGATTTCCCTGTTAATATATTGATGTCATGAGCTTAGCTGCAATAATAATGTTATCCTGATTTTCCATGATAATTGTATTCGTTGCAATTATTACCATTATAGTGACTTGCATTCAACCATATAATATTTAACTGTTTTCCATGATAATAATGTTCTCTATAATAATACTGATCTCCATGATAATTATCCCAGTAATGCCAATATTTCCATTATAACTTGTATTCAACTATTACATTTCAAACCTATGAATTTCACTCAACCTTTGTGTTGACCCTTTTTATGCATGTTTATCTCAGGTAATTGAGCAACTTATGGCATGGACAGGAAGATGGCTAAAACTTGTTATCATTCACATTTTACGTATCTAGATTTTGGGACCTGCCTTTGTAAAACTCTGATTTGAATGAATGATAATGTATCTTTTAAACAAACGTCTCTTTTGGGTCGTTTTCTATGATTATGATTGTTGTTTCCATGAAGTAATACCCCAGATTAGCTTCCGCTGCTATATTGTAAAAATGGGGGTGTTACAGATTGGTATCAGAGCCATGGTTATAGAGAACAAGGTCAAAACCTTAACTATAACCACATTTCTTTTCTAGCCATCAAAGTTCTCCGTGCCACTACATTCCAGAACAAGTATGTAAATATACATATCTATTATACTATTACATAAATAACTTATGTTATTTACAACTATAAGACTATCCCATAGCCTTTGAAAATTTTCAACTGATGGTCTTCTCATTTCTTCTCTTTCGCTTGTAGTGGGGACATTCTTCATTCTGTTGATTGCATTTAATTTTGCTATCTGACTCTACAAAAGTTTATTTAGAGAGACAAATTGTTGCGACTTCTGGACTTCTTATGTTGTGATTGTCTTGTATGATTCTTCGAGGGCTTTTTCTGCTGCTTCCTTTGTGAGGTAGCTTTTGTGTGAGACACTTTTTCCAATTATGTGAGTATTGGTGATTGCTCAGTCATTGTAGATACCTCTGAATGGTCCGTTAAAGATGACGTACCATTTTTGTTTTTCATTACTTGAATTCTGAAGTATTTTTTCAATGACTTCTTCTCTTTTCATAAACTCTTTTTCTCCAGGTGATGGTGAGGATGACTGTTGAGTTTTTGAGGTTGATGTTACGGGTTCTTGTTGATCCTAATCCTTGATTGATTCCTTAGGTTGTCTAAGGTTAAATTACCTTAGATAAATCCAAAATAACTTATTGTAGAAACTTTGTATGTATACTAAAGTGTATGCGGAATCTACACCTTAATACCTAGAAGTATTATGAATAAAACAATGATCGTGAATAAACAAAGATATAACCAAATGCTCCCATTATTATTAGATAATGATACGAGTACGCTTCCATGTAACTGGGTTTACAACCTTGAAGCTTTTCTAAATCGACTTGACAACTTGTATGCAAAACTTATATCTCAACTAATGCCCTAGGACCTCCTTTTATAGACAAAGGGGTCCTAGTCAGCTTACAATACATTCCTAAGATATCATAATCTTTTCTAAACATAAACATAATCTCTTAAATAAATACATTATGTATATCTTGTACAAAACTATCGCAATCTTATTTCACAAGTATCGTGTTCTGTTCAAACAATCCTTTATCTCTTATAAACCGTTCTTTATCCTTTTGACAGTGTAAGTCTGCTAGCAGTTGTAATTCAGGCAGCATAACTTTTGTAACAGCAAGTTACTAATAAACATAAGCAGTAGTAACATTAGTACTAGCAGTACTAATATATACTCACAGTAGTAACATGTACTACCAGTCTTAACATTACTACTAGCAGCACTAACTACTTAGCTTATATTTCAGTCTTCAACTCTGAGCAGTCTTAACTTTAACTAACAGTAGTAACTTTATACTAACAGTACTAAATTATACTAACAGCAGTAACTAGCATTGATAGCTTTATACTACCAGTACTAACTACTTAGCATAATTTCCATTATGTACCTGAGGAGTAGTAACTCTATGAATCCTTGAAGTCTTTTAAGTCCCAACAATCCTCCCCTAAACTTGATGTTTATCTTCTGAATCTTCAAGTTTCTTTGTTAAAAGTATTCATCACTATCAGGAAGATGCATTCAAACCTTTTATTGACCCTTTTGCTGCTTTACCATAAGCTTGAGCAGTTGATAGCACGTCTCATTCCAATAATCAGTTTGAAGTTTCTTGTTTAGCATATTTGTGATTGTTATTGGTGTGAGGGGATATCTCTTTTCAACTAACATAAAGATGTGCACATTTCCAAACCTTACAAAGTGCACTCCACATGAATCATACAACTTCCAAATAGTCACTGTATATCCTTGTAGATTTCTCCATACATCACTATTTATATCTGGTTCAAACATGACTTTTAAATCTCCCTACAACACTCTTTCATGTTCATCTTCAGGCCTTGTATCACCATGCTTTATTTTGACCAATTTCCAAAGAGTCTCTAAGTCTTCTCTGTCAATATCCTGAAGCATCCCAATCATTAAGAAAATCTCTTGAATTCCATCTGCTCTTATCAATGATAATGTACCAATATTCCTTGTTTAGAAGTTGTATCAACCAAATCACATGTGTTTGGTAGCAATTGGTATGCATATTTGGCTATTTCATCATCTTTTACTATCACCAAATGCTTTTTCAGCTCAGCTTCATCATCTACTTCAACTTCTTCATGCTCATCAGTCTCTTTATCATCTTCCATTCTTTGTCTCTTTGAAGATTCTTGTTGTTGCTCTTTCCCTGCTCTTTTCTTACCAAGTATCTTCTTTCTGCTGCCTTTAGCTTTCTCCTCACTACTTTCTGCCTTCTTTGACTTATCAGATTCCAGTTCATCCTCTGTACCTTTAGAACTTTCTTCTGTTTCCTTTTTGCTTTTAACTACCTCAGAATCCATAGGTATAAAAGTATTTACTCTCCTCATTTCATTATCAAACAACTTTTGGATCTCTTTATAGCTCTTGCTCTTCAACTGATTATGTTTGTATCCACCTATGTTTTTAAGATAGGTAGACATTAGATTCCTCTTTTGAGCTTTAGTTGGTGGCTTTCTTCTTTTCTCTTCAGCTCTAAGCATTGCAAAGTGTTTCTTTCTTTTGTTCATAAGCTCTACAAACAGTCTTGATCTTTCTTCAATAGTTATCTCTCCTTGTTCTTCTGTTTGTAGCTTCTGAGCTAACTCAAAATCTGCCTCCATCATAGCTTGGTATCTATCCATGACTCAATCAAAGCTATGTTGGCTTCTTCTTCTTGTTTCCTTGCAAGCCTTTCTTCTTCTATAAGTTCAGCCTCCAACTGAGCTTGAAGATTTCTTGCCAAATCTTCATCAAGAGCAACTTGATCTTTTCTTTTTAGAGGAACTTCAGGCTCAATCATGATTGCTTTGCCTTTATCTTTAATCATTGAAGGTTGTGATTCTTGTGGAGTTCTGAATTCACTTGGCACATGTACTACAACCCCTCTAGCCATGGGTCTTGTAGTTGTTGTTGTTGTAGCAGCAGTAGTAACAACTTTAGGTTTAGCTTCTTTGATTTGAATAAGTGTCTGAGCCAAAGTTATTTCTTCAATAGTTGTAGGAGCAGCACTATCTTTAACACTAGTATTTACCTCTCTTTCTTTTGCATTCTGCTCTTGATTCTCACCAACTGGCATATCCACATTTACCTCATCACCATGAAGATCATTTATATCAAACATTTCTTCATTATCTGACCTCCCCTGGGTATCATCAACTAAAGAAACATCAGCATCCTTATCAATGTCATCAATGCTCCTCCCTTGTTTGGATGCATCTTCATGATTACCCAAACTCTCCTTATCTTCAGGGGATTCAACTCTACTAGACATACCAACTTTCTTTAGTCTTTTTAATCTTGTAGTTCTTGATTTCTTTTTCCTTTCCAAATTTTGGACCCTCTTCTTTAAATTAGCAATCTCCTTTGCTTGAGCATCCCTTGCTTTCTCTAAATTAAGAACATGTTTTTTGTAAATTAGTACACAAAAGCATCAATTCAGATAGTTGTATGATATCCTCACCACTGAGGGGTGGATCATTGAAAGGTGTATGAACATTGTCATCTTGTTGTGTCTCCTCTTGAGTAACTGTAGTGTCCTTCCTCTGTTTCCTCTTGGACTGTTTCTTTTGAGATCTAGAGGATGATGGTTGAGAAATAATAGGTGTTTGTTGAGAATCAATAAGAATGTCTGAATCTACACCCTCTTCTTGAGTAGGTTGAACCATCATTGTTTCAAACAAAGGTGTTATTCTCCCAGAAAAATCCTTTCCTTCTCTCCTCATATTGGCAAAGATTTTCTTTGTGTGTGAAGGGTTAACATAAATCTTCTTGTGATGTGACATATCACCAAGCTGTTGATTAATGAAAACTTGTAGAAATCGTGGATACATCAGAAATTTAACCCCTCCATCTAAGTGTTTCACCATAGCATCAAAAATGTACTTAGACAGATTAAATTTTTGGTTTGTAGACAAGCATATGATTAAAGAAGCCATTGTACTACTGAATTCGTTCCATGCAGTGGATTTGGCACTAAGGCATTGGGTAATGGTATGAATTAAGAACTTCCATTGCTGAGAAAAGAAAGCTTTATAAAATGTAAGCTTTTGAGAAGATTTTTCATACCTCATTCGTGCTAGTTCTTCAAAAATTGTAGCAGTTGGCAAACAATCAGTACCTCCTGCATCTTCCAAGTAAAGATCACTTCTAATGCTTGTCTCCGTGATGATCACCTTCTTCTTATCAATTAGGGCTTGTATCTGACGTTCACCATTAACCGTCTTTGCCTTTGCGGTTGCCCAGAACTGTTCAATGCAAGACGTGTAGATAGTAGGATTAACAGTCAATGCATAACGAATCTGATTAGCATTCAGAAAATCAATAATCTCATGAAATCCATCACTTTCAGCGGGTTTTTCCAAGAATGCGACCATGTTGTGAGTATCAGCAAAAGTTAGGGTTGACATTGTGTTGTGTTTTGATGATCAAAGATGAAATTGAGTTAGGGTTTATGGTTAGAGAGTGTTTGAATGATTGAAATCGAATAAAGAATCGAATGAAACCCTGAATCGAAGTATTTATAGAATCACCCTCAGCAGCATTAACTTGAACTGGCAGCACTAAATTAGGCCTAGCAGCATTAACTTAAACTGACAGCACAAAGTTATGCCTAACAGTAGTAAGTAACCCAATAACCTAAGACTAACAGCATTAAGTTTTAAGTTACCAGCACTAACTTTAATTTCTTTCCAAAAAGGACTTCTATCATCAATTGATTCTTCTCACAAGCTCTCTTTCTGTTTTTATGCTCATAATATCTCTCAATTCTTTTTGCTCACATAATCACTCATTTTTGTTTTTATTCACACATCTCTCTTTCTATTTTTAAGCTCACTTAATCTCTCATTTCTTTTGGCTCACCAAATCACTCTTTCTGTTTTTATGCAACATATTTGACAGTTTTGTACAAAGTTCCATCAATTCCAATAGTTTCATACTGTCCTCCCCACTTCCAAGTATGTAACCTCTTGAGAGAGGTGGATCATTGGACTATTTAGATGTAGTCTCAAACCTAGTTTGAGCATCCACATCCCCCAATATGGTATCTTGGCACCTGGGACCACTACCTGAACCAATTCCCTAAGGACTTGATCCATTAAGTGTAGCCATGGATTTTGGGTCTTATTTGAGGTTACCATGTCCTGCTCGGTTTCTAGATAGAAATCAGTAGTGGCAGCCCTTTCCATTTTGTCACCCAACTCCTTATGGACAGCCTCATCACCAACCTTTATAGGGGGACCACTAGACTGAGGTATCTTGGTGTCCCGACCTCTTTTGACATGCCTAGATGTTTTTGATTCTTTTTAACACACTTTTGATATTACATATCCTTCCATCCATGCTTGAATGTATAAATAAGTAGCCTCCCCTCAA
The DNA here is from genome assembly GCA_026074375.1 of Tanacetum coccineum. Lineage (NCBI taxonomy): Eukaryota > Viridiplantae > Streptophyta > Magnoliopsida > Asterales > Asteraceae > Tanacetum > Tanacetum coccineum. The sequence continues at coordinate 8,834 of BQNB010101549.1, read as the reverse complement.
ACAATGCTTCAAGGGATAAGAATTTGCTCAACAGTTGTAACTTTGGTGCCCAACAGTACTAACTTTTGCCTGGCAGTAGTAATTTTCTGCCTAGCAGTAGTAAGAGATATATAACAGTATTAACTCTGTCTTCAATAATTATACAACAACATGCCTCTATTCATCACAAGCACACTAGAAAAGACTAGATAGACATGTGAGAATTCATGAGGATCCATATTTATGCATAACCCATGAATAAAAGTTAAAAACTGTTATCCAAAACATTAACTTTCCCTCAACCAATTCTTCAGAGGTGAAGCATTCAACATCAGGTATTCAATATGCTTAACCTGCAGGTGTTAGTCCATAGCCAAAAATACACAATCCAAAGTATTTTCTTTTTGACAGTATTAAGTATGACCAACAGTTTTAACAAGCAGTCTTAAGTATAACTAGCAGTACTAATTATACTTAACAGTACTAATTGACAAGACTAACAGTACTAATCCTTTACAAAACTTTTACAAAAACATAAAGAGATATAGACATTAAGGATTAAGCATTCTAATACTTGAGACCAAGTACTGAAACCTTCCAGCATCAAAACCTTTTATAAGAAGATCTGCAACATTATAATCAGTATGAATTTAAGCATTTGTATTAACTTTTTAGCATTGCAATCTCTTATAAAATGATGCCTAATCTCCTATAATGGTTTTGTTTTAGAATATTGACAGGATTTTTCAATAATGCAGATAGTCACTTTTATTTACAATATTATGACCAGTATTCATGAAATTTGTACCATAGGGGTTTCCCTAGTAATTGATTTTGAATCCACGAGTACTTGTCCACAGTAAACTAGCAGCAGCCACATATTCAGCTTTAGTTGTAGAAGTGGCAACCACAGTTTGCTTCTTACACTGCCATGATATCAACCTGTTTCTTAAAAACTGAGAACCTCCAGTAGTAGACTTCCTTTCCAAAGTTGCTCCAGCATAGTCACTATCGTATAGCAAACTATATTAAAATGGAGAATCCTTAGAATACCAAAGGCCTAAAGTTAGTTTGCCTTTCAAATATCTAAAAATTCTCTTTACAACTAAGAGATGTGATGTCTTTGGTGTAACTTGAAATCTGGCACATGCACACACTACAAACATAATATTTGGCCTAGATGCTGTGAGATACATCAAATACCTAATCATAGATCTATAGAGATGTACATCAACATCATCAGCACTCCCTCTTTGGTGAAAGGCTTTTCCAAATCAACTGGGTTGAAGCAAGATTCACATTCAATGTAGTTGAATTTCTTCAAAATCTAGCTACATATTTTCTTTGACTGGATAAATATTCCATCTTCCTTCTGTTGTACTTGTAATCCTAGAAAGAAAGTAAGTTCTCCCATAGAACTCATCTAAAACTTATCCTTCATCAGCTTCTCAAATCCAGTACATAACTCCTTGTTTGTAGAGCCAAAGATAATGTCATCAACATAAACTTGTACAAGCAAAATATCTCCTTTTTGCTTCTTGATAAATAATGTCTGATTTATCTTGCCTCTTTTAAACCCATTGCCCAACAGATAGTTAGCCAAGGTTTCATACCATGCTCTTGGTGCTTGATGCAAACCATAAAGTGCCTTGACCACCTTGTAAACTTTGTCTGGATGGTCAGGATCTTTAAATCCTGGTGGTTGAGTAACATAAACTTCTTCCTCAATAGTTCCATATAAGAAAGCACTCTTCACATCCATTTGATATACCAGAAAACCCATAAAATAAGCATAGGCTAAAAACAATCTTATTGCCTCAATTCTTGCCACAGAAGCAAAAACTTCTTCATAATCAATAACTTCTTCTTGTCTATAACCCTGTGCAACCAACCTTGCTTTATTTCTAATCACAATCCCTCTTTCATCTTTCTTGTTTCTGAAGACCCATTTTGTTCCAATGGCCCTCTTTCCAATAGGCAAATCCACAAGTATTCAAACCTGTTGGAGTTTGAATTACAGAAGTTCTTCCTGTATTGCTTCCACCCAAGATGAATCGGATAGAGCTTTAGCAATGCTTATAGGTTCAATCTGTGATAGGAAACAAGCATATAAATAAGTATTCAGGGTATCATGTGTTTTTTGTTCATATACAGCACTGAGAAACCCTTATTCAGAAGTAGGTTTTGTCATTCTTCTTGTTTGAACAGATGACTTCACATCACCAATCATATTTTCAATTGGGTGATCTTTATGAATTCTTGTTATTGGGATGTGTTGGAACTGTATAGGAATTTGTGATGTTCCCCAAATTAACTTCTGGTTCATCTTCATCACTGAAGAACTTAACATGAGTGGCTTCAAGTGTAGGACTAGCTCCCATAGTGAACATGTCTTTAGGGCTATCTTGATCATTTGAACTAGCAGTACTTACTGATGGATCAATAGTATTAACTTCAGGACTGGCAGTATTAACATGTTGTCCAGCAGCATTAACATCCTTAGGATTGTTATCATCTTCAAACTTATCTTGTTCAGCATTCTCATTATCTGGACCATCTCCATCCTACTTTTGATCATCAGCAGCAGATTTTGGTTTACCATTATCAACATCCTGGGTAAGTGAATCAAAGTATGAAGCATCTTTCGAGATTAGCATCACAATGCAATCTTGGCTGATTTCTTTTTATGTACCTGCATTAAGTTCTCCTTGTGTACCTACAGATTCATTAATGATTGCACCTGCAGCAATTGGTACATAATTCATAGATTGGGTTAGAGAATCAATATCAAATAGCCACTTTGGACCATTCCCTTCTATCATAGGCTTATTCTCTAAAAACCCAATATGCAAGTTTTCTTCTACCCTCCTGGTTCTAGTGTTGTATACCTTAAAAGCTTTAGTACTCAAAGAATATCCAACAAAGAAACCATCATCACTTTTGCCATCAAACTTGCCTAAACTATCTAAAGTATTAAGAATAGTAACATGACATCCAAATGGTCTCATAAAACTTAGAGCAGGTTTAAAACCTCTAAAAAGTTCATAAGGTGTCTTGTTATGAGGCTTGACTACTAAGACCCTATTTTGTACATAGCAAGCAGTACTAACTGCTTTAGCCCAAAATGTGGTAGGTAGCTTAGAGTCAGCTAACATTGTTCTAGCAGCCTCAATTAGTGTCCTATTTCTCCTCTCAGCTACACCATTTTTCTGAGGAGTCCTGGCTACACTATATTCTCTCTTAATACATTTTTCTCTACAAAAATCATCTATAACTTTATTCTTAAACTCTGTTTCATTATCACTTTTGATTATTTTCACTTTCTTATCCACTAGGTTTTCTATTTCTTTAATAAAGTTCTTAAGGATCCCATTGGTTTCATCCTTAGTTGTTAAAAAGAAAACCTATGTAAACCTGCTATAATCATCAGTGACTACTAAGCAATACTTCTTATGCATTAAACTACTCACAAAAGTTGGACCAAACAGATCCATATGAAGCATAAACAAAGGCTTAGTAATTGGATTCAGAACCTTAGACTTACAAGAAGCTCTGTGTTGCTTCCCTTTAAGACAAGCACCACGGTTGGTCATTTTTCAAAATGGTTGTGGTAATCCTATTACAAGATTATCCTTAACAAGCTTGTTTATATTCTTAAAATTAATATGACCAAGCCTCCTATGCCAAAGCATTGATTCATCTGATGTAGCATTTGCAACAAGATAAGTTAAACTCTCTTTAGGAACAATGTTCTTTATATCAAAACTGTACATATTGTCCTTTCTAGGAATTTTAAGAAGTATCTGATTTTCATCAGGCAACTTAAAATTAGGAGATAAGACAAGACATTCAGTGTCAGTAAAAAGGACATAGTTCTTTTTGTCACACATCTGTGAGACACTAAAAAGATTGAATTTTAACTCATTGACAAAGTATACATCTTCAAAATCAAGACTATCAGTTTTAAGTGTTCCTTTACCAGAAATTCTACCACCATGTGCTCCTCCTCCAAATGTAACATAACCTCCATTAAATTCCTTGAAATCTGAGAGATAAGCTATGTTCCCAGTCATGTGCCTTGAGCATCCACTGTCAACAAATCTTGTATCATCTTGTTGTGGCTTGCCCTGCACATAAAAATAAGGAAATTAGATTCCTTTGGGGACCCAAGCCATCACTGACTTGGATCTGCCTTGTGCATCAATGTAATTATGTTTCTTCAAAGTGATTGAGGCAACTATTAGGTTTGGTAAGGTCTCAAAACTAACATGCTAAGGCCTTTACAGACATTTGCATGATTAACCCTAACAGAATTAACAAACTACAGAATTTGCCTAGCAGTTGTAGATTTTGCCTAGTAGTATTAACTGCTTGTGGCCTAGCAGTATTAACTGCTTGTGGCCTAGCAGTATTAACTGCTTTTGCCTTGGCAGTATTAACTTTATGTGTAAACCTTTTATTAGATACTGCTATTTTAGTTTGAAAGGGTCTTCTTACAGCTGATTGTGCTGTTTTTGAAAAACGTGGAATTAGTTTAGCACTAAAAACTATAGATTTAGGTGAGAAGTATTAACTGTCCTGGCAAATATTAATGGAGTTTTTTAGGCAGTTTTCATTAAAACGGCTCTTGGAACCATGTTCCCTTTGAGCATTAGGGTGAGTCCTTTTGGTAGTATAGTTGTAGTTCACCCTGTTATAATTATTCCCATATATCATCCTTTCCCTTTGATGCTATTTGCACTGAGCTTGTACATGATTAAAACTCCCACAAATAAAGCAAGCTTTGTTATACATCACAAAATCACTTCCAAGTTGATTGGACTTATGTCCATTCCAATTTCTTTGATTCCTCTAGGAGTTTGTGATCTTACATCTTAGTTACCTAAACTGACTTTTAACTGGTTTTTCATGATTTTTAGGTTTGACAGACTCTACCTTTTTATCAACAGGAAAAACTGTTTCTTTATCAACATTAAGTGAAGACTCAACAAAGCTACTTGTGTCTTTTGATACTTGTTCTTTTACCAAAGAGTTATCAGAATTTTCCTTAGAATTATCTGATTTCTTATCACAAACTATGTTAGACTCTTGCTTACTATTCTCAGGACCATACCCTTTGAATTCATGCTCTTTGAATTCATCAAGACCAGAATAAGACAAATCAAGCTTTTTAGGTCTGTTATAGATTAAAGGATGAGATGGAGGAACAACACTATACCCCCAAACCCTTTTTACTTTTGTTAGTTATCTGACTCTCTAACAACTTGTCTAGGTCTTTTGAGGCCTTATCAAATTTCTCAATTTTAAATTTAATGCCCTCTTTTCTTGCTTAACTTTTTCAAACTCACTTTTAAGCAGCACAAAAAACAAAAAATATTATTTCATAGTCTTTGCAAGCTACTTCATTTTTAAGAACTGCAACTTCTTCACTAAAATGAACCTCATTCTTTCTATATGTGATAAGTTGTTCTTCTACTGTTGCTAAACCTCATTTATATGTAGTTGCTATAAATTCAGTTTGATTAAGCTTAACAATCAAATCATCACACCTGTCTTACGAGTTTCCTTAGTTTTTAGACAAGTTTTTAGAGCAAGTTTTATCATTGTATACCTCGAGTCTGAAAATGCCATTAGAGCCATGTTTGTCTAAACTTGTTCTTCTGCCATATCACTCCAGTCAAAACCTACACCATCTATAGCCAACATTTCCTTTGAGGATGTGTCTTTATTGTTTCCTTACTTCCTGGTGTTGTCTTGATTTCTGAAACTGCCCTTCCTGCTTTTGGTGCTCTACATCCATGGGCCAAAGTGTCTCATCTTATGACAGTTGAAAACCACTTCCTTGGATTTATATTCTCCCCCCCCCCCCCCCCCCACCACAACACACAAACACTCACAACATAACACAAACAGTTATCATTAGCATTAATGAAAATCTTCTTGCCTGTCCTTTGATAGTACCTCTTTGCCCTCATAATTAGTAGAGAGAGTTGCCACTTCAAATCCATTGCTTCCAGATCATCTTCATAAATTTGCTCTAAGTCTTGATGTAGAAGATTAGAACCATTTGTATTTTCAACCATTAAAGCATTACAAGCATTTTCATGAAAGCTTAGCAGTACTAACTTGAGGACTAGCAGTATTAACATTAGGGCTAGCAGTACTAACTTGTGGACTAGCAATGTTAGCATCATTAGTACTGCTAGTGCTTGGAGCAGTCATAAAGGCCAAGTTTTGAGCACCACTACTTGCACCAACAAATTTCTTCACCTTTTGTTCAACAATTTTGAAGTTGTTGTACAGATCATCAATGCTCATTATATCAACTTTAGGCTTATTCATCCAAACAACAACATGAGTGTTCCACTCAGGGGGCAAGCTGCTCAAAATTTTTGAATTTAAGTCTTCTTGAGCGATGACTACACCCAAGATTGCAAGCCTACTGACAATCTTCTGAAGCCTATTAAAGATGGAGTCAAGAGACTCTGCACTTGTTGCACTGAAATTTTCATACTGTTGCTTCAAAAGCGTCTTCTGAGTTTTCCTAGTTGCTTCATTACCCCCAAATCGTGTTTCAATGGCGGTAAACATTGATTTAGCATCAGGGTACTGACTGAATGTGAGTTGATGTTCATTGGGAAGGGCCATGAGTAGCAAGCTTCTGGCCTTCAAATCATTTTTCTTATTTGTCTTTTCTTCAGCAGTTACAGGCACGGACATCTTTGTAACTGAAGTACCATTCTACTGTGTGCTGTTTGTGGTACTGTGAAACCCTATGAGTTGCTATTCTCTATGAACCTCCTATAGAGCTTAGACTTGCATTTAGATAGTACTGCTTAATTTCTTATCAACCCAATCTCATACTTACTTGTTTGAGTTTTTATGGGTAGCTTAGCAGTTTGTATTCTATTTGCAGATTCAAATTTTCATGTCTTCTAGATCAAAGTTTCTCAAAGCAAAGCTTTGATACCACTTGTTGATCCCAATCCTTGATCAATTCCTTAGGTTTTCTAAGGTTAAATTACCTTGGATAAATCAAAAATAACTTGTTGTAGAAACTTTGTATGTATACTAAAGTGTATGCGGAATCTACACCTTAATACCTGAGAGGTATTATGAATGAAAACAGTAATAGTGAATAATTAAAGATATAACCAAACGCTTACAATATTTTTTGATCAATAATACGAAGTACTCTTCTCTCAGTACTTGGGTTTTTACAACTTGAAGCTTTTCTAAATCGACTTGACAACTATGAAAACTTGTATGCAAAACTTATATCTCAACTAATGCCCTAAGGACTCCTTTTATAGACTAAGGAGTCCTAGTCGGCTTACAATACATTCCTAAGATATCATAATCTTTTCTAAACATAAACGTAATCTCTTAAACAAATACATTATGCATATCTTGTACAAAAATATCTCAATACATATCTTCACAAGTATTCCTTGCATTATCAATTTACATTATTTATCTTTTTAAAACCAGTCTTTTTCCTATGACAGTAGTTAAGTATTCTAGCAGTTGAATTTTGCAGCTTAAAACATTTTCACCAGCAGTACTATAAACATAAGCAGTAGTAACATTAGTACTAGCATTACTAATATATACTCATAGTAGTAACAAGTACTAGCACTCTTAACATTACTACTAGCAGCACTAACTACTTAGCTTATATTTCAGTCTTCAACTCTGAGCAGTCTTAACTTCAACTAACAGCAGTAACTTTATACTAACATTACTAAATTATACTAACAGTAGTAACTAGCAGTGGTAACTTTATACTACCAGTACAAACTACTTAGCATAATTTCAATTATGTACCTGAGCAGTAGTAACTCTAAGAATCCTTGAAGTCTTTTAAGTCCCAACAGAGTGATTGAATGAAGTTAACGCTTCATGAGAGGATTTTGATAGACATAGTTTATTGTAGATGTGTAGATGATGCGGACGTCATATTCGAAAGGAGTTTGTTTCATCCATAGTGATTTTGATGTCATGCCTTTTCGGCGTAAGATGTAAAACTAATCCTACTTCTATGTTAATAATTACCCACTAACTCACTTTTCTTCATCTACGTGAGTTCGCTACTAGTGGACATAGAAGATTTCCATTTTATAGAGGTATGTAAAGAATCCTAATTCAACTACGTGAGAGATGAGTTCATAATGAACAAATTCTCTTAATTCTAGAAGACCAACAAATGGCATTTCTAGTGACTACACTATTTCCACAAGCTCAAATTATATTCTATTAACTATAACTTATGTGTTTAGCATATACTACATGTAGCATAATAATATATAGTCATTTAACATTTAACACATAATCTAAGTTCTAAGAAGTTTGGAAAGAAGACATACCTTTGCCTACAATGTGTTTTCTTCAACATCTTCAAGTGAGTAAGCTTTGAAGGAGAAATCTTTTGGTAAACCCGTCATAAGATTTTAAGAATGTATTCATTCGTCGGATTCCAAGAAATAGTCATGAACAACTCTACTAGAATGTTGTAACTACTCAACCACTTGGTCCATAATGTCTCATAGGTCCAAAATTATTAGTCCCAAACATATTTTGCATATGTTACATTTGATTCGGATACATATAGGGTGGACATATTCCCCACACAGAGATGTTTGGTTGTTGTGAATAATTCCACATTGAATGATTATTATTAGGGTAATTTTGTCTAACTTGATTTCTCCTAGGTTGTGGTGTTTTGGACCGAGGGTGAGAGTTATTAGTTCTTTTTGGAGGATGAGTCTTAGATCTTGTTTTAGGCTTAGTAAATCCAACTATGGGTTTTAACGAAGGTTTATAAAAACGTTTTACTTCGTCGTCTCTTGCAATGG
>BQNB010101548.1:0-24444 GCA_026074375.1 Tanacetum coccineum | reverse complement strand
AACTAAGCTTAAAGGGCCATGTGGCTTTTTCTTGGCTGTTAGCACTCAATAAGCAAGGAAAGTGACAAATAAGCAAACTAGGGCCACTAACATACTTAATAAGCAACTAAGGGCACAAAGACAACAATTAAAAAGCACAAAATAAGCTGGCACAAAAATAAGCTATTTATACTAAGCTAAATAAAACAGTCAAGTCCCTACTTTGAGCTTAAAAATAAGCAATCAAAAGGGCTTCCTAAGGTCTAAGCTTGTTGGGGCTTATAGCTGGACCTAGGGGTAATCTAAATAAGCTAAAAGGTCCTAAGGTCTTTAAGTTAAATTAAGCTAAAAAGAAGCTGCAAGTTGGTGGTCTAGCACCAGGGTAACTTAGCAAAAAGAAAGAAGGCTTATATAACTGCTTAGAAATAAGCTGTCAAATAAGCTCAAAATCAAAAACCAATTAAAAACAGATTAAGAGTGATTTGGGGTGAGCTTATTAGCAAAAGATCATGGCTTGAACTTCATAAAAAGCTGCTGGTTTTTGTTCTTAAAAAAGAGCTTTTTCTTTAACAAAATGACACCAATTTTTTTGGCAGTTTTGACTTAAGTTAACAAATGACTCAAAACACTTTTGTAAACTTGTTTAGACACTTACAAATCACACATTTTGAAACTAAAACTCAAATATACAAGAGCTTATCCAAATAAGCTCTTGTACCTTTTTCAAAAATCAACAGATTTAAAGAACACTTATAAAAACTTGAAAAACAATTTTTGGACTTAAATTTTTTGGAAAACAGACTTAAATAAGCTTAATAATGCTAACCAACTTTGGCCAAATGGCCACAACCCATAACATTTCTGTTTTGACCCATTTTGGGCTTGTACCAAACACCCCCTTATATTTTTAAAAACGAATTCAACACTTTTAATTACTGAATTAAGCACTAAATTTTAAAAACAACTACTAAACATGCAAGGTTAAATAATAAAAAGTGAAAAGCAAGAACAAATAAGCACTTTAAAAAGCTTATAAGCTAACAACAGAAATAAGCTATACTAAGCAGTTTTAAGCAAATGGTGAGTAAATGAAACTAGAGCAACTAATAGGCACTTATAAGCATAACTAAACACAAATAAGCACAAGAAGTCATTAATAAGATGAGAAATAAGCAGTGCTACAGTAATTTTTAAGAAAAAATTTAAAAAGAAAGCATACCTTGATCCTTGCTCAAAACAGGATCAAGTCCACCTAAATAAGCTCTAAAACCTACCCATTAGCTTATAAATAAGCTATACTAAGCAACCAATGAGCCATCCAAGTTTGCCCATTCATCCTTTTCTTAACCAAACAGTGACTTTTCTTTTCTTTTAATTTTTCTTAGTATCTTGTATCAAAGTTTGAAAACAGATTATAGAGTGTTTATATGAAAGCTTAAAAGAAACACAAATTAACTTGGAAACTTTAAAACTCAAATTAAATCATAAGCTGAATTTTTCATTAATCTTTAAAAAGAGAATTACAAGAAAGTAAAAACTAAGTTAAAACTATGACTGAGTACTACTACTGTTCTCTCACTAAAAAACTAACTAACTTGCCATAATGGCTTACAAAAGCTTAAATAGAAAACGAGCTAGGGTTTCCACTTTCTTCTTGTTTCATGTTGTTGCCTAGTTTGTAAACACGAAATACTGTTTGTGTTTGTTGTGAGAGTATATAAACACACTTCAATTTGAACCCTTCATTTTTCTTGATGCCCACTCAAAAATCATCACAGCCATTGATTTGATTGAGGGATTTTGGATTGCCAGCTTGGCACATCCATGTGGGGGGTGGGGTAAGAGGTGGTGATGGTTTTGGAGTGATATGGGGAGGTCAACGAGGTTGAGAGAGACAGGAGGTGGGGTTATGAGCTTTGGCGGGAACACTTGTAGGAGATGTACAGTAATTTAAATCCAGGGGTGAAGTTTGTGAGTTTGACACAAATAGTCCCTCATGGTGTATGTGTTTGTTTCAATTTAAGTCCAAGTGGGGGAAAGTTTGGGGATTAGGCAGAAACACCCCCCAAGGGTTATACTTGTTATTGCATCCATAGTCCTTGTGAGTTATAGCTTTGTTAGGTCCTTTGCCACAATGGCTTACAAAGGCTTTTATAGCCAAATAATCTAGGGTTTGCACTTGCCCTTGTCTTCTTTTTCCTTCATTAAATAAGTTAGGGACTTAGCAATTTTAGTCCCTAAACTTATTTTTCTTCACTTGTGGCTTTGGATTTGTCGGGGTTGACTTTTTCTTTGACTTGACTTTGTCTTTTCCACGTGTTTCTAATCCGTGTCCGGTTTTGTCGTTTTGGCTTCGTTTTTCATCCTTTTCTTAGATATCCGTTCCTGCACAACACAATTAGCAAAACAAGCATATCCTCACAACACATTAGCAAAACAAGCATATTTTTGGTATTTTTAATCCCGTTTTTGGTATTATTAACTTGTTTTTAAGGGTAAAAGGTAATGTGTAATTAAACACATACCCAAATCCCCCATACTAAGGTATGGCGTGTCCTCATGCAATCCTATGAAGTAAGCATTTAGGAAAACGAAGAATCTCGATCCCCTCGACTAATAAATCTTTGAAAAGTAGCGAAGTGTCCATCGATGAAGTTAAAGACTCATAAAGATTTGAAATCCCCGTCTTTACCATTTTTATATATATACACTTATTCCTACACATCTTTTTTTGTATTTTTCATTTTTCATTAATCAACTAACTAAACGTTTTGACTTTCGTTATTTAATAACTTTTAAAAGGACAAGAACAAGAGCATTCGATCCGAGAAACCCAAAAGGATAAATTCAACGTTCCTGACTTTTCACTAATTTCAAACCAAGCTTAAAAACAAAATCACCGAAATTATGAGCTAAGATCTAACACTAACTCATATTTGCAATTTTTGTAAACTTCAACTTCGCCCGACAATATATATATAGGTGTTGTGTGCAATTTTGAAATTTCAACACAATCGTATCAATGTATTGCAACATTCCATGTCACGTTCCAACCCGATAAAGAATGAGTTTTGAAGGCGAGATCATCCATGAAGCGACTTTCGTCTCGGGCACATCCCAACCTTGCTGTTAAGTGACCCAGGCTTTTTGACAGCCCACAGAAGAGCTAGTATCGACTCACGGACATAGTGTTTTCAAAAAATCTCAGGATTTCCGTATGCACAATACTTATAAAATTATAATAGCCAAAGTTCAAAAGCATATTCGGATTTAACAAAAAGAGATCTTTTATTCACACAAATAATTAACCAATTTCCCGCTGTTTGTAACCCTCGACCTTTTAGAAGGCTGCAACATTATAAATCGGTTGTGAGCCGGCAAGATGCAACAAACTTTATCAATCGCAGATAATATATTCTTACTATGGGATTTCTTTAGAAGGCTGTAACATCGTTGTTGAGCCGGCAAGAATCATCAAACATTAGTCAACCCCACATTTATATTTATTATATTTAGTTTGCATTTTCATCTTTTTTTTACTTATATTGGAAAACTCTTTTTGAAAAAATTCAAGTATAAATTTGAACTAAGTCTAAAGATTTTTTTGACTATAATACTACATAAAAAATTATGATTTAAATTTAATTTCCAAAATACACGTATATAATCAGTTAAGAGCTTATGGGAGAAAAAGCACAAATTACACTCATGAGTCTTTTAAGATTTCCAAATAATCCCTTGTTTAGTAGCAACCAACTATACTTAACACTATCATTTTTCTTCTTTCGCGAATATTCGCCGGTAAACGCTTATTCCAAAAAGTTTAAGGAACAAGCTAGAGCTCAACACGCTCGAGCGAGTCAAAATCTACTCTTCTTCTACCCAATAAAGTCAAAATGTGACAAAAACACTTATTTTATTTTTGAAAATTTTTAAATATTTTTTCATTTTGTTATAAAACATAAGCTGGTAAAAAACGTGGATTACGTGAGAAACAATGCTGCAGGCACAATCAAATCAAGATCCCCCCCATACTAGAATGAATAGTCATTGTCCTCAATGTTTATACTGAAGGGTTCTACGTAAATCCCTGAAAGCCGTTTAGAATTAACTTAAAGATAAACGATGTTTGATAAGATTAGGATATCGTGATTCCAAATGAAGCTGAGGATAGTGAAGCGAACTTGTGATCGCAGACAATTTAAAAACCTTGCGAGCACTGAGATGCCTTCAGATAAATCCAGGAAACATCTAGACAATTCAGCACAAAACACAAAACAAGGAAAATGACAGAGCAAGGCCTCCTCACAAACAACTAAACCCTTATTTATTACTAAGCTATGCATGACTAGCTACTACTGATAAACAAGGATAAAGCATGTGGGGTGCCCTCTCACGAAGCGCTTTTTAGGTCACTTAATCTTGACCCAATTCCCTGAATTAGTGTCCTTTATGGAAGGTTGGATGTCCGGGATATTCCATACAGGGATATCACCACCTAAAGTAGTTGCTGGAGACGATGACCATATACTTTTGAAGTTTGGCCTGGAGTTTTAGGATAACTCTACGTCCATACGAGTAAAACATAACAATGGTAAATGGTCGTTGAGCACCGTGGACTTCAATTTGCCTGAGAAATTTTCAATCTTGATAAAAGAGGAGACTTATCACCGTACTTTAAAAACGTGGTTTTTGATCTTGCGTTCATGAATCTTCCTCTTATTTTTCTCTTGTAAATCAAAGAATTTTCAGCTAGGCCTTGGAACACGCAGTTCACTTAATCATTGTGAGTTAACTTTGCGTTATCACACTCCCTCGTTATTAAATATACAAAGTTTTGTCATTCTAAGGGCCCAGTAAGCTTTGTGCTCCAACTCAATCGCAGATTGTCATCCTTTCCATATACAAGCTGTAACGGGAGTGCGAACTCCGATGGGTGTTTTGTACGCGTACGGCAAGCCCCCCAGAGAACGTCATCTAGTTTGTCCGACCAAGAGGCAACGATTTTTTACGCGCCACTGTCCTCTCAAGAATTCTTTTTAAACCACGATTTCGATACTCACTCTGCCCACTTTCTGAGGGAGATACGCGTTTTGAGAGACATGAGTGAACTCCCATAATTAATCATGAACCTTTGCAAACTGGGTCATGGCCAAAAATGTGTTCCACACGATCACTGATTATGGCACGAGGGGCACCAAATCTGGCAAAGATGCGATTTAAGAAATTTGCAAACTACTCGGAGCGTCGTTGGTGGGGAGCGTCCTTTGCTTTCCACCCATTTCGACAGGTAATCAACCGCCACAAGGTATGTAGGTTTTTGCCATTTAGAAGATGGGAATGGTCCCATGAAATCGATGCCCAAACGTCAAAGATTTTGCAAACTTGGATGGAATTTTGAGGCATCTCATCCCTTTGTGAAATTTTTCCTTGTCGTTGGCACGAGTCACAATTTTTAACCAACTCGTGGGCATCTTTATATATTGAAGGCCAAAAGAATCCGGCATCAAAGACCTTTTTGGCGGTGAGATTTGCACCGTGATGTCCCCCGTGGGATCATAGTGGAAAGCTTTTCGAGATGCCGAGACTTCTTTGTCCGTGCACGACACCGCGCAATCATTTGATCCGCAACAGACTTTGAACAAGGAAGGGGTCCATCCCAGAAGTATGTTGGCAATCGTTGAATAACTTGTTTTTTCGTTGGATACATTCCCTTGACAATGAAATTCCCCGCATGGTAGTTTGCAAAATCTGTAAACCATGGGGTACTATCAACACGAAGAGCAACCGATCTAAGAGTTTCGAGAGGAAATGTTTCCATGATTTCCTTGTTCTCGAGTTTAAGCATGATGAATGGTTCTCAAGATCTGAAAGAATGAATCGGACAGCCAAATTCTCTTCTATCCTTTTTTTGTCTTGGATGACAAACATCAATTATGGAGCAAAAGGATCCACCGCATCATTCTTGGCCCATATTTTTAAGCATCCTTTTTTTTAGCAAAGGAGAATACTTAATAGCAAATGGTCCCTTATACACTATTGTCTTAGAATAAAACAAGATAAGACCGAAATTTTCTTAAAAGCGTACCCTATACGGCGAAGTAATTCATTTTCCGGTAACGTAGTGTATGTGCTTGAGCTTCAGTCATGGTTTTGCTGGCATAGTGTATGTTTGGAAATGCTTGTTTTTTTCGGTTGCCCCTACGACCTGCCAAATCCAAAATCCAGCTGCATCACACTTTAGATCGAAAGCAAGTCCTGGTCGGAGCAATCAAATCGAGCCCTCATCAATTTTCTTTTAAAGTGGTAATTAAAGATTCGATACACTCTATTGAGAAGAAAAATGTGTCTGCCTTGTGATCAAGTAGCTAGTCATTGGGCGGCTATTTTGAGAATGTCTGTATGAAACCCCGTCCGATAAAAACCGCATGCCCAAGAAAACTTCGACACCTTTCACAGTATCGGGTGAGGGAGCTTTGGCATAACATCAACTTTAGCTCGGACCTGTCGACCTCAATTTCCTGACTTGGATATTTTGTAGCCCAAAGAACTAATGCCTTCTTTTACCATGAAATGGCTTTTCCTCCAAGTTGGACCCAAATTTTGGTGGCTTCACACCGTTTTAACATTTGTCCAAATTAGGAAAGGCTTGTAAGAAAGAATCCCCACGAAGACCCAAAAAGTCATCCATAGAACATCTTGCTATTGTTTTTTTCGATCATGTCCCGTGGAAGATGCCATCATACATCGTTGGAAACTGCCAGGTGTAATTGCATGAGCCCAAAAGGCATGCGCGGTGGCAAATTTCCGTATGGGCAGTAATTTTGTCTTTTCTTGTCCCTCTCGGGTCCTATGGTGTGAATCTGGAATAACCCGAAAAGCCATACGAGGAAACAATAGAATTTGGTTTCCCGCGATTCCTTCGAGCATATGTCCAAGAAGGAAGTGGGAAATTGGTCCTTTCTTAGCCCTCAATTCAACTTTCTATATCGATGCATACTCTCCACCCTCTGACCATTCGAGTCGGTAAAAAAGATCATTTTCATCATTTCTTCATGACGGTCATGCCAACCATCCTTCTTACACAGTGCACTTGGGCTTACCCACTGACTGTACCGAGATCGGATAAATTAATCCCGTCACGAAGCTTTTCAAACTTCTTTCTTGATACAGTCGAGGATTTTTGATTTCACCGCCTTTGATGCTGAACCTCGGTTCGTAGTCCTCTTCCATGAGAATTTTGTGTGTACAAAAACTCTGGTTGATACCCTTGATATCAGAAAGTTTCCAAGCGATGGCCACGCTTGTAGAACTTAGAACCTCAATTAAGAGCTAGCCTGTTCCCCTCATTCATTAAATCATTTTTCAATTATGAAAAACTTGTTCTCACCCTCCAAAAATGCGTATTCTAAATGAGGTGGCAAATCCTTGAGTTCAACCTCAGGGGGCTCATTGACTGAAGAATTTTCATTGTTTGCTTCACAAATTTTCAGATCTTTTCGAGTGTCTGGAAAATAATTTCCTTGAAGAGGTGGTAGTGGTTCACTATTGATAATTGCTTCGAGGAGAAGTATGTCCCCTTCAGGGTCATAATATGTTGGGGAAATCAACTACCGGTCAAGTTGATCATCCACTACAGCAAGAAAAGATCGGCTTCTTTGAAAAGGAGAAAATCACATGTCCTCCAAAATAGAGTTAAAAGTAGGAAAGGTGTAGAACGATTGATCATAGAAGAGAGTGGGATTGCACTTCGAGATCTCATTTGAGAAACCAAGAACTCTTGAGAGTATTCTTCACAGCCATATCATGACGTCAATTCTGGTTATGGCTGTCATATGTATTGTAATTAGCCGTGTATCTCCGAAGGTTTGGTCCAGATTAAATGAAAAGTTCCTCATCAGCCAACGACGAATGTATTTCACACTCGAAACATCGAATTAATCACGGAGCTGGTCTTAAGAAACTCCTCCCGAGGATAGAGGTACTCAGGGGTTTGGCTCAAAATCGACGAACGCACAAAATTCTACAGGAAATTGGAATTTTTTGTATTTTTCTTTCCCACCGTTACATAGACGTCCTTCAGCAATACCGATGGTTCATATATTATCGAACCGCTAACTCAAGCGTCATGCAAGTCGGGGTAAGTTTCTGGGAAGAGAGAGATTTTTCAAAACGAGAATATGAGCAAAAAGAAAAATGCTTACGTCCAAGAAGCCAATGCGTTGCATGTATAAATCCTGAATAATTACATGAAGAAGAAATCACCAGGGTCACCAATTCCTTTGGTAAACTTGTTTAGGGAGGACCGCTAGCTAATTCTCATACAATGAGGGTTCTTGCCATTTCACTCAACTTTTCTTTGTTCCGATTAAAGTTTTTAGAGTCGAAGGCGAATTTTGGCATAAAGCAACAAGGCAATTCCCTAAAGCTAATTTCAAACACAAATCTCGAAGATTCATAAATTTCTCAATTTGTCCTTAGCTTGTTCCCGACGGACTTTCATCATTTCTTCTGAAGGAAAATAGAAATCGATGCTTTTTAGCTTTAAAGCACTAACTGGAGCATTTACGGGCTCAGAGTAATTGATTTCAAGATGGACTATTAAGGACAACCGAAGGTTGGAATGTCTTCGGTGCTTTCCGATATTATTAGGATAAGGCATCGTATCCTTTGTGACCTCGGGATCACGTGTCTAAAAACTACTTTAGGAGAAGAAGTATATGAATCGTATGTCCCGTTGTAAACTACAAACCACTTCGAGTGAAATACCTTTAAATCCTCTTTCGCGGTTAGGTAACATCTTACTAGGGAGAGTTCCCGAAGTAAGGCAATTCATCTGATAAAGTTACCTGCATACTTTCAAGCCTTTGATTTGAAGTACCAGGTTGTTTCCAGTTTGAGTTTGCAGGTTTTTTGACCTGTTGCAAAACTTGATTTTGGTTTTGCATAGTCCGTTTCTAATAACCGTCATCATTAGCCTTTACGTAGTTCTATCAAAATTCGATTTTTAGACTCATTAATCCTTGTGTTCATGAGGAACGGGAGCTTGATAGACGGGACTTGATAAGCAGGAGGTATTGAACAACCTGAGTCGATAGACTTAACTTGCTGAACCAGGGTTGTTAAGCTGGAGCTTGATTGTAAATTCCATCGGTTCGGTTGTAACGAATTCTGATTTGTTTCCTTGATTTGTGCACATGAT
The DNA here is from genome assembly GCA_026074375.1 of Tanacetum coccineum. Lineage (NCBI taxonomy): Eukaryota > Viridiplantae > Streptophyta > Magnoliopsida > Asterales > Asteraceae > Tanacetum > Tanacetum coccineum. Next base: position 15,263 of record BQNB010101548.1, on the reverse strand, counting down.
AGTTTTGAATGGAGAAAACTGGGAGGAATCGAATTTGAATTTGAAATCGTGGGCTCGATAACCTGGTGTTTCCTTGGTTGTATTATCTGCGGCTGCATGAGAGACATATTCTTGAATATTAATCTCGATAAACATTGCCCGTTGTAGCTGTACAAGTTTGGTAGGAATGAGCAACCACCAGCAAGTAACAACAACTTTCCTCAACCGCTTTGACAGGAGTAAGGATGCGGGAGGGTGATTTTCTTATCAAGAGTAAGCTTTTCACCTAATAATCAACTCACAACTTCCTTCGGAAGAGATTCCGGGGGTGAAGAGCTCGAACTCAACTTTGGCACAACCGTTGTTACTGAATTAACGAACTTTGGATTTTGCTTTCAATGAATCTAGGCATCACGATGCATTTTTATCCAGAAAAATGCCACCCTCGCGGAATTTAAACGAATCTTGATCGTTAAGTTCAAGGCATTATAGAATTCATCGAGCTGAATGCAATTCTAAAAACCATGGCTGTGGACGATGCCCGAAAAGATCGTTAAATCGGACCATGCTAATGAAAACGTTTTCATCAAATCTTTGTTGAAATCTCGTGATTTCATTTCGAAGATTTGTTTGTTTGAAATGATGGAAAAATTTATGATGAATTACGAAACAAGATCATACCCATGTTTTAATCGATCGAGGGGGTTCTTTTATCAAGCAAATCACGGTGCTGTCCCCTCGATGGAAAATGGGAAAAGCATAAGCTTTACGACTACACGTGACGTTCAGGAACTTCATCGAAGAAGTGATCTTGTTGAAATATCGAATTGGGCAAGAGGACTTCTTTGACATGTCCAAAGAATTGCTTGTTTTGAACAGGTTAAGCCAGACCGTGCTTAAGCCAATGTTGTCTCGCCGATTTCGGGCACAATATGGCATTCCTCGTAACCCGCGTGGGTGCTACAAAGCAACTGATGCCATATCCCGGTATCAACCCACGTGAGCTAAGGGTTTCTGTGAATTTCAACTGGTTCTTCAAGATAAGAATTGTTCACACAACAGGTGTCGGGCCTTGTGTAGTTGATTAAAAGAAGACTAGTTTGGACACGAGTGTGCAATACACTGAGAAAAAAATTTACACTAATTTTTTTTTGTCTTTGATTTATCAAAAATAAAATTCACATTTATTTTTAATAAAGGAACAAACGATAAAGACACCTTAAACCTAATAATCGACAAGCTTCACGGTAACAACAACCAAAAGAAAAATGCACAAAGAGCGAAAGTGAATAGGAAAGCGCGGAAGCTATTAAAAACCTTTTTCCTTAGGACGTAGTTCCTCTGAACAACCCCCTTAAACCCCTCTTATAGTTTGTTTTATCTTTAAAAAGGTGAACCGCACCTTGCAATTGGATACAAAAGGCAAGTTTTTAAGATCTTAAGTTCGAGTTGTGAATCCAAAAAGTTCATCGAAGTTATTATGATAATACCTTCAATCGAGAATATTATATTTTTGGTATTTTAACCACAATTTGTGAATATTATTGATAATATAGACCATGTTTTTTATAAATTTTTTTTTAGTATATTTTAATGATACATTAAACTAAAAGAAAATGAAAATATTTTTTGTACATTATGTTTTTTTTATATGATAAATATTCACCGATGTAAACTACTTCTTGACAAAACACACGATAATCGGTTTCACAGCCTCCCCGGCAGCGGTGCTAAAAATTTGATTGATGCTAAACTACACCTCTTATATATGATATATAATAAAATATAAAATATATAGTAAGTATAATCTAAAAACCCAATCAATGAAACCGAGGAGTAGTATAGAATATCCCCGGGTCGTTAACCCCACGATGCTAGTGTTCTGGAGAATCGATACCAGTCTGTAAATAGAAGTTTGTGATATAGATTGATGATATGAGTAGAAAAAAGCAAAAATTCAATCAATAACAAACAAAAACGATTGAGAAAAACCTAAATATGAAATTAAAAAGCCTAAAAACGAGAGCGATTGAATCCCGAAGCAAGGGGTCAAAAACCTATAATCATCAAAATCACGCCTACAAATAAATTTTTTTACTTCTAAACTACTCTAGGGAACAAATTAAGAATAATAAAAAGACATACTGAAATCGGAGGTCTATTTGACCCAGAAAACGAGTCAATTCAATAAAAAGATCCGTAACCCGAACCCCTTCTTTTAAAAATCAAAAGTTTTGCAAATTAACTACGAAATTTTTTCTATTTAATCTACTTAATAATATGAACTAAAGAAAATTTTCTAAAAAAGAAAAATATTTTTTTGATAATTTTTGTATTTTTTATGAATTTTTAAATCTTTTAACTAAATTAAATTATAAAAAATACTAAACTATTTTTAAAAATTCTAAAAAAATTACTAAAATTACTTTATACTAATACTATCCTAAGAAAAATAAGAAACCCAGATTGAGCTATAAATAAGCTTCAAAATAATGTGGAAAAGCATACTATCTAAAATTGTAAAACAATCCCCTTAAAAACCAATTCCCACAAGGGTCTAACAGAAAAGGACCCAAGGGCACAGTCGGTAAGGAGTGTGTTATTAAAAGGGGTGTAATTGAGAGTAAGAGGCCCACGTTGTATCAGTCTTGCTCACCCGTGTTTCCCCTTAACATCCACCTTTTGATTACAAAAAACTTTTAAACAAACTTAATAAACACATTGATCTTATATATTTTCATAACTTAATGACCTATTTGAGAACGAAGCTAAAAATAAGCTAAAAAGAGGGCTTTTTGTTTGGCAGTTTGCTTAAATTTAGCTAAGACTTAAATGGCTTATGGCTTTTTGACTGTTTGGACTAATAAGCTAGAATTTTAACAAATTTCACAAAGGGATTATCTACCCTAACCTAAATAAGCTCTATGGATTAAAACCTAGCAACTAAATAAGCTGAAAAGGGATAAATTAGACAGAAAGCTTAAATTGAGCTTTAAAGATAATATGGCTTTTTCTTTTGACTCTTAGGAATAAATAAGCAATGAAAGTGAGCAATAAGCAAACACAGTCCACAAAAAATCCTAATAAGCAAGAAGAAGCTAGAATCAACCACTAATAAGCAAATAAGCAGAAAAGTGAAGTTAAGCTACTTACTCTACTACACTAACTAAAACAGCCAAGCTCCTACTTTAAGCTTAAATTTAAGCTACCTAGAGGGCTACCTAAGGTCTACAAAGCTAGGGCTTAATAAAAGAGCTTATTGGCTTTTTAGAAAAGCCAAAAGCTTGGGCTGAGGCCCCCTAATAAGCTAGACTAGTGGGCTTGAAGTTAAGCCCCTAGCACCAGGGCAAATAAACTAAAGAAAAGGGCTTAAATTGACAGCTTAAAATAAGCTCTAAATGAAAAATAAATGGTAAATAGATAAAAAGTAGCTTTTGAAGAGCTTATATTCAAACTTTCATTTGCTAAAAACAATTTAAAACTATTGGTTTTTGTTCTTAAAAAAGAGCTTTTTCTTTAACAAAATGACACCAATTTTTTTTGGCAGTTTTGACTTAAGTTAACAAATGACTCAAAACACTTTTGTAAACTTGTTTAGACACTTACAAATCACACATTTTGAAACTAAAACTCAAATATATAAGAGCTTATCCAAATAAGCTCTTGTACCTTTTTCAAAAATCAACAGATTTAAAGAACACTTATAAAAACTTGAAACCAGTTTTTGGACTAAAAAAACTTTGGAAAAACAGACTCAAAAGGGCTTAATACTTTAAGCCAAAGTTAGCCAAATGGTCACAACTCATGACCTTGCATTTTTGACCCGTTTTCATTACTATCCTAAACACCCCTTTAGGTATGCAAATCTAAATTTTAAACTAAATCTTTGAGATTTGGAACAAGATATCTAAAGACAGATAGTTAGCAACTACTAATGTGCAAGAATCAGCAAAAAGCAACAATAAATAAGCAGTAAAATAAGCTAAAGAGATATAAGCAGAATACAAGCTATTTAGGCAGATTTAAGGAAAACACAAATAAATAAATCAAAAGCTATTCAAAGGCATTTATGAGCATAAGGAAACATTAATAAGCACAAAGGAAGCAAAAATAAGCAGATGAATAAGCTAATGAACAGTACTTAAGCAAAAATGTAAAATAGAGTATACCTTGATCCTTGCTCAAAACAGGAGTAAAGTAGCATACCTTGATCCTTGCTCAAAACAGGATCATGTCCACCTAAATAAGCTCTAAAACCTACCCATTAGCTTATAAATAAGCTATACTAAACAACCAATGAGCCATCCAAGTTTGCCCATTCATCCTTTTGCTTAATCAAACAGTAACTTTTTTCCTTCTTTTAAATTTTTCTTAAATTTTTGTATCAAAGTTTAAAAACAGATTTATAAAGTTCTTATATGTTGAGCTTAAAAGACTTAAGATATCTTAAGGACTTTGAACAAAAAGTAAAACATGAAACTAAATTTCCATTATTCTTAAAAGAGACAAGTACATAAAAGTTAAAAACTTAAAAACTGAACTCAAAGAAAATTACACACCTAAAAAACTAACTCTCACTAGTTTACCTCAATAGCTTACAAGAGCTTAAATAGAAAAACGAGCTAGGGTTTTCCACTTTTGTCTTCTCTCCTAGTGTGCTTCATTGTAGACACAAAAACAGTCTTGTGTGCCTGTTGTGAGTGTATAAACACAAGGGCAATCCTGGCCCTTGGTTTTGAGTAGTGCCCACTCAAATTATATCAACCATCAATTTGTTCTTGGCCAATAAGGTTTTCAAGGATCGCCAAGCTATTCATTGACCCATGTGGGGGGTGGGGTAAGAGGTGGTGATGGTTTTAGAGTGATATGGGGAGGTCAACGAGGTTGAGAGGGACAGGAGGTGGGGTATTGGAGTTTGGCGGGAAATGATAGGAGAGATATACAGTGTTTAAATCCAGGGGTGTAGGTTTGTAGTTTGAACATGTTTGGTCCCTCAAGGTTTATATATGTTTTGCAATTTTCGTCCTTGGTGTGTTAACAGTTTGGAAATTTGGCAAAAATACCCCTCGAATGTTATAAAGGGTATTGCATCCATGGTCCTTGTGAGTTATAGCTTTGGAGTATTGGCAGGATTGGCCCTTGTGGTTAATACTTTGGAGAGTTGGCAGTTTTAAACCTTGCAAGATTTTTCTTCTTTTTCCTTCATTAAATAAGTTAGGGACTTGGCAATTTTAGTCCCTAAACTTATTTTTCTTCACTTTTTGACTTTGGATTTGTCGGGGTTGACTTTTTCAGACTTGGGCTTTGACTTGACTTTGTCTTTTCCACGCTTTTCCATTCCGTGTCCGGTTTTATCGTTTTGGCTTTGTTTTTCGTCCTTTTCTTAGATATCTGTTCCTGCACAACACAATTAGCAAAACAAGCATATTTTTGGCATTTTAAGTCCGTTTTTGGTTATTTTAACTTGTTTTTAAAGGTAAAAGGTGTGTGTAATTAAACACATACCACTCCCTGTGTCTGAGGAACCAGATGTTGGTAGAACTCAGGAACCTATTTTGGCAGAGGTTAGCACTTGATGACATCAAATAACGTCTATTTTATAGCATCATTTATCCCATATAACTAACCCATTTTATAATTATTGCAAAGAATTGTTACTTAATCGTTTATATTTAAGAATTGCAGTAATTATGGAGTACTTAGTGAAGATTGACTAAAAGGCACGCATTCTGGAGCTTAAACGAAGATATTTTAAAGAATACTGTTCTGACAACCAATACGCCGCATCCATCAAGGAAGATACGACGTATCTATGTCTGCACTCACCAAAGACCACGAAGACCACAAGATCCAATACGCCGTATCAAGGAAGACCAATACCCCGTATTCAAGCTATATGGGAATAAAATATTCTGGAAGATATCAAACGTGGTCCCTACTCCAAGAAACCCCCAATACGCCATATCGACACCGACTCCAGACCTTATAAATAGAAAACTCAAAAACGAGTTTTAGGTGTGCAAAATCATATTCTCGATACCTAAACCACAAAAGTCGATTTTCAGAGGAGAAAAAGAGCAGAAGAGGTCAAGCAACGTAATTAATTCCATAGGAGACAACGTGTAATTTCTTATACTCTTGTAGACATTCAGTTTTTGGTATCATTCGTTAACTCGGTTAGTTTACCTTGGCTAAATCATTACTCTTGTATTAATTATGACATTTGAAGGCTAATACCTTTGGGTATTAGCCATTGTTATGAAGATCTTAATGTTTGGTTTGTTTATCTCAATTTCTTAATTTATCGTTGAATTGCTTGTTTATGTTTATCATCATATATGTGCTTAAGTATGCGACCTATCATTCGACTGGGTCTAGTCCTACATATTTAATGTGCTGCAACTTTGGTGTTGTTTAGGCGTAGGCTAAGAGTCCAGGATAGCTCTCCATATTGCAATTTATATATCTAGAATCATAGGATCACAAATATTGACATATCTTTGCCTTTAGTTTAGTGAGCTTAGTTGAGCCATAAGGTGACCTTGGTATCAACAAGTACATTCTTATTCCATCTGTAAGGACTAGGACAGTAGACTACTAGTATATAAAGAGCCATAAAGCAGTAAGTGGGTAAAGTCTCTATGAGCTAGGGTTTAACAAGATCACCATTGCCTTAATCCCTAAGATAGATTATAATAAGCAAATAAGGATGCTTTATGCGGATGCGTTTAATTGTCACAGAATTCTACGTGTCTAGGTCTTAGGAAGAAGTCCCACCTAAGTCTAAGAATGATATGCCGCTTCGAGATAAGTAATCGTTGCACTAATAAACAAACCAACGTTCTGATTGGATTAATAATGGTTAGTACAGTTTTCTTATATTTAGCTATACCGCTCTTTTATCTTCTGTTGATTGGCTTGCGTGTGTTTTAGTGTCTTGAATTGGTTTTAATCACCACAAAACCTGTGCCAGTCTCTCAGGCTGAAACCCCCCATTTTCCATTAGATTTAGGATTAACATAGGTTTAGCATAGATTAAACTAACTTAGGTTAGAAAAACCAAAGTATTAATAAATTGAAATATTTAACTTCGCTCCAAGTGTTCGACACCCTACTTACCATGAAACTCCCATCGATCGGATACACTGCCCATTAAAGTGTTGTTTTTGGTTAAGTCGTCAAAATATAAATTTAAAACTTGAATCACAAATCACACCCCTAACTACAACACATCAAGTTTTTAGCGCCGTTGCCGGGGAGTGAGAATTAATCTTGATTTTTATTTGATATTTTGGTTTTTAGCATTAGATTAGATCTAACCCTTAGGATTAGTGTAATTTAAATTAGTGTATAATTTTGTATATTCTGTATATTTGCTTGTAAATTTGTGTGTTTAATTGTTTGCGTATTTAATTATTATTCATAATACACTGTTCTGGTCGATAAACCGATACGGCGTATCCACTTACATTGGATACGGCGTATCCAACTTTCTTTCTAATACAGCGTATTCGTTTAAAAAGCTTAATACGTCGTATTCACTTCAATTGAATACGGCGTATCGGTCATCAGAAACTGTCACACCCCCAAACGAGGCCTAGTCGGAAACACGTGTTCGGGGGCGTGACGTCATAATATACATCACACAATATACAAAGAACGACCTCTAAGGGTACGTTTGAAAATCCAACATCGTTGCATTAATTAAAATAGTTAAAGTTTAACATAAGTTTAAAGATAATATGCAGAAGCGAATAAAAGTTTCAGAAATTGACAATGATGTTTAAACAGTAGATAATAGCATTTCTTGAAAATCGGCCCAATGCATAGCGACGCCAAATAGCAAGCAAAGACATCCACAATTAAGCACTTAAGAAAAACATGCTAAAACGGTCAACATAAAGTTGAGTGAATTCATTGGTTTGAATTTAATAATAAAAGTGGACCACAAGTTCACAGTACGCACGTGATAGTTATAACATATACAACTTCACATAAAAAAATGTATTTACTGTTGCACTAAGCTCATGACACCGAAACTCAATTTAAAAGGAAGCATTTTATATGCCAAATAGTATTCCACGCCTTAAAGGTATCTGACCAAGATCACATATTGACATTCAGACATGGTATATATCCGTTTGTTCGGGACCTCCGAATCTAGTAAGCACTACTTACCCGGATAGGGATAATTACTCCTAATAGATCTATTTACAACATTCGCGCTCACTTAACCAGTACGGTCGGTTAAGCAATTGACGGTTCATGATAATTCGGGCATTAGTGGTCTATTCGCTACTTAGGCAACACGTAATCAGGAAAAGGAAACGTAAAGTAACTGTGTCCATAGTTTGAAAACAAGCAATGTTTCTCACCCCAAAATAGTAAAGTAAAAGTAGTAAAACATGGGGCTATGAACTCACCTTAGCAAAATAAGCAAATGATAATCACGCAAGTAAAAGATGATATAGAAATCTAGCCGCGACCTAGAATAATAACGCGTCTCAGAAACACGGAAAGTATGCCAAGAATTGCACAATATGTTCATCACCAAAATACATCCATGTGTGTTTGCTTTGTTTTGATTATCAAATCATGACGAAATAAAATCATATAGTTCTTCGTTAAGTTTCGGCGTTTAACCAAAAATTACTATTTTTAGAAAGTTTCTATTTTAGGAAAGTTTTTAGTTTCGGGACGTTAATACCGTCCCCTATATTTGTTAAGTTTCCATAATTCAAAACGCACTAACTAGCCTTAATTACTTAACTTCTAAGTCCGTTCCGCTAAATTCTTACCAAACTTACTATTTTTAGTAACTTTATCTCTTTTCCCAAAATATGCTAACGGGCGTCTTTAAATGATACTAATCAATAGGTATGTGTTACTATAGGTATGTGTTACTATATGTTTTGCTAGTGTTTAGAAAGTCCAAAAATGTCCGAAAGTGTCCGAAAACTCATTTTACTATTCACATCAGCACACTATTCATCCGGTTTTGTCGAAAAATGTTTCAAGTTTCATTTGGCTATAACTTGGTCGTTTTAAATCAAATTTTAATGTGCGATATATGAAAAACTATCTATTCGAAACGAGCTCTCCAAAAACTACTTTTACGCCTAATGAAAACATTTTTAGGTCGACCAAAACCCCAAAACAAATTCGGGACAGCAAGCACTTTTTGCCAAAAACGCAACCAAAATCCACCCAAACTTCACAATAGTGCCTAATCTCCATTCACAACTAATCCACAACAAAACCACACCTAAATCTAACCTAATCCCTTCATTTCTATTGTTGCAACACTCATCAACTCTCATCTCACCAAGAACATAATATTTAACTAGTAAAATAAAGTAGTATCATTATTTATGAAATCTTGTCTTTAAAATCTTTTAAAAATTAAAACACAACATATGGATGTATGGATCTTGAACATATAAGAAAGAATATAAGTAAATCACAAAAAGTAGTTAGGGTTTGCTTACAAAAGATGATGAACAAGATGAAACACAAGAGACCTTGAAAGAAAAATAGTGGATCTTGAAAACCCAAGTATAAACTCAAAACCCTAACTCTTGAATCTTTGAATTAAACTTGAAATCAAAGAAAACCTTCTTGGAATAACCTTGGATCTTGATAAAAATAGAGTATGAAGTGTGTAGATCTTTATAGATATCAAAAATATGAAGTGTGTGTGAATTTGTGTGTGTGTCGTGGCCAAAAGAGAAGAAAATTGTTGGTGGCTTGTGAAATGAACTAGAAACACTAAGTTGTGAGAATGTAAGGTATTTATAGGCCAAGGAGGGTTTAGGGTTACATGGTTTTAAGTATTAAGTGACCAACGCACAACAAAGGTGTGTGGGTTTGTTTGCTCGGCTGAACTAAGCCACAAGGACCATATGGTTCATTTTTTGAGTCTTGGTGCATTATTCTTGGTCTTAGATTTGAATTTCAAGTCAAGGTTGCATGATTCCAACAAAAGGTCACATATTTTAGTCAAATGGTGATACTTGTGCATGAAATGGAGACTCTCATGTGTCACTTTCACACATGCATGGAAAATTCAAGAAAAGATGCAATTTATTTAATTTTCAAGACTTATAATGCATTTGGCTTGGGTTTGGTCGTCTAATATATAGAGGGGGAGGAATATGAACGAAAATTTTCACTTAAAAATATGATATGGACGATAACTAAAGTTTACACGAAAAGATTTTGAGTTTTCGAGGTTCCGTTGGGTCAAAAACACGAAAAATGCAATTTAAACAATAAAGCGTAAAAATAAATATCGGGAGTGATCGTAAACTACGAAACACTTAGAAAAGATAAAATAACTCATATAATATCCAAACTAATAAATATCCGATGTTGGAACGCGTCCGATGATGTTTTTCAGATTTACGCGGGTTTACTTCCCGGTAAACCGCCAGATTCAAACGTAACGTATAAAAGTCAAAAATAATTGTCGAAAAAGTTTAAAATATTGACTTGAAAATCTCAGGGTGTGACATTCTTCCCCAATTAAATAAGCTTTGTCCTCAAAGCTTAAGACGTGGGTTCAGGATTAACGAAAAGGTGAGGGTACTTTTTCTTCATTTAGTCCTCGCGCTCCCAAGTAAACTCGGGTTCTCGTCTCGAATTCCAACGAACCTTCACGATTGGAATGCGGCTTTGCTTCTGCCGTTTAACTTCTCGATCCATAATTTTAACTGGTTCTTCAATGAAATCGAGCTTGTCATCAATCTGGATCTCATCCAGCGGAATAGCTAGGGGTTCGTTTACGAAACACTTCTTGAGATTGGAAACATGAAAAGTACTATGAACTCAGCTTAATTGCTCTGGAAGTTCAAGTCGATAAGCAAGCATTCCCACTTTAGCAATAATCCTAAAAGGTCATATATAACGAGGGTTCAGCTTCCCCTGTTTGCCAAAACGTATCACCCCTTTCCATGGCGACACTTTCAACATGACCTTGTCTTCAACCTCAAATTCTAATGGCTTATGCCTCATATCGGCATAGCTCTTCTGCCTATCTCGGGCAGCTTGAATTCTCTTTTTGACCTGAATGATCTTCTCAGTTGTTTCATGAACAATTTCCAGACCAGTGAGCTGAGCGTCTCCAACCTCAGCCTAACAAATAGGTGATCTACATTTTCGGCCGTAGAGAGCTTCAAATGGTACAGCCTTGATACTAGTGTTATAACTGTTGTTGTAAGAAAACTCCACCAAAGGTAGGTGTCTATCCCAACCTTTCCCAAAATCCATCACACAAGCACGCAACATGTCCTCTAAAGTCTGGATGGTTCTTTCACTTTGACCATCAATTTGTGGATGGTAAGCCATACTCATATCCAATTGAGTACCTAGGGCTTTGTTCAGTGATCTCCAGAAATAAGATGCAAATTTATTGTCCCGATCAGAAATGATCAAAACCGGCACTCCATTCCTTGAGACTACTTCCTTCAAGTATTTTCTTGTCAACTTCTCCAATGAGTCGGTCTCCTTCATTGGTAAGAAATGAGCAGATTTTGTGAGTCGGTCAACAATTACCCAAATTGTATCTTGACCAGTTGATGTTTTTGGTAACTTAGTTACGAAATCCATAGTAATGTTCTCCCACTTCCATACTGGGATCACGGGTTGAACCAACAAACCGGATGGTTTTTGGTATTCGGCCTTGACTTTGGCACAGGTCAAACATTTACTGACGTAAGTGGCAATCTCAGCTTTCATATTCGGCCACCAATACAGCTTCTTTAAATTACCTCGACAAGGTATCCAACTTCTCCCATTTAAGCACAACGTTCCATCAGCACGTGGCTCTAGCTTCTTAATCATACCACACAGATCTTCTGTTCCATAATTCTCCTCCTTTCTCGCCTCAACCTGAGCTTCTAAGATCTGCACAGGGAGGTTCAGACTAATCGTCATAACCAAAGCTCGAACTCGTAGTGGCTTGATCCGTTCCTTTCGGCTCAAGGCATCCGCCACCACGTTCGCCTTCCCCGGATGATAACGTATCTCGCAGTCGTAATCACTCAACAACTCTAACCATCTACGTTGTCTCATGTTCAACTCTTTCTGATCTAGAATATGTTGCAAACTCTTGTGATCAGTGAACACAACGCACTTCGTGCCGTACAAATAATGTCTCCACATTTTGAGAGCAAACACCACAGCTCCAAGCTCTAAGTCATGTGTAGTGTAATTCTTCTCATGAATCTTAAGTTGGCGTGACGCGTAGGCTATGACCTTCTCCCTTTGCATCAAAACTGCGCCCAATCCTTTACGAGAAGCATCACAGTAAACCACGAAGTTTTCACTACCTTCGGGTAAAGCCAAAATTGGTGCACTACACAACTTCTGCTTCAACAGTTGAAATGCAGCTTCTGCCTTTTCACTCCAATTAAACTTCACGTTCTTTTGAGTCAGCTTCATCATAGGCTTGGCAATTTTTAAGAAACCTTCGATAAATCATCGGTAATAGCCAGCAAGACCTAGAAATTGACGAATCTTTGTCGGAGTCTTGGGCGATGCCCAATCCTTGATTGACTCAATCTTAGTCGGGTCCACGTGAATGCCCTCACTATCAATCACGTGACCAAGAAATTGTACCTTCGACAGCCAGAATTCACACTTCGAAAACTTAGCGTACAATTCCTCCTTCTTAAGTAACTCCAAAATTAACTTAAGATATTCTGCGTGCTCTTCTTCGCTCTTGGAGTAGATCAAGATGTCATCAATAAAAACGATCACGAATTTATCTAGGTACGGTTTGCACACCCGATTTATCAGATCCATGAATATCGCCGGTGCGTTGGTCAGTCTAAACGACATGACTTGAAACTCATAGTGACCGTAGCGTATCCTAAACGCTATCTTTGGAATGCCATCCTCTTGAACTCTGAGTTGGTGATAACCAGATCTTAGGTCGATCTTAGAGTAGACTCTTGATCATTGCAACTGATCAAATAGGTCGTCGATTCTCGGAAGTGGATATCGGTTCTTCACCGTCAACTTGTTCAGTTCACGATAATCGATACACATCCGAAAAGATCCATTTTTCTTTTTGACAAGCAAGACCAGGGCTCCCCAGGGTGAGGAACTCGGTCTTATAAATCCCTTGTCAGAAAGTTCTTGTAATTGAGTAGACAATTCTTGCAATTCCGACGGTGCTAATCTATACAGAGCTCGTGCTACAGGTGCAGCACCAGGGACCAAGTCAATTTGAAATTCAATTTGTCGCGTTGGCGGTAATCCAGGTAAGTCCTATGGAAAGACCTCTGGAAAGTCCCGTACAGTCAGCATGTCCTCAAGTCGCTTCTCCTCCGACTTGTCTCCGGTTTCCTTCTTCGTTACTTGTGCCAGAAAAATTAGGCATCCTTTCTCAACATACTTATGAGTTTTTGTGCACGATATAATGCTCAACTTCGACTTCTCTCTTCTACTGCCTCCATCACCTTGGACTATCAAAACTTCATCTCCATAGGGAATCCGCACGACCTTCTCATCGCAAACGATCACCGCATGATGGTTCGCTAACCAATCCATGCCGATGATGGCGTCAAAGCTTCCAAGTTCTACCGGCATTAGGTCAATATTGAATGGGTGACCTAATAATCCTAACGTACAACCTCTAAGCACGGTATTGGTTTCAAAAATTCTTCCATCGGCTAATTCGACAGCATAGCTAACGTCTAAAGTATCGAGGGTTATATCAAGCAAAGTACTAAATGTAGTCGATACGAAACTTCTATCGGCACCCGAATCGAATAGTATGAAAGCATAATGATTGTTGAGAAGAAACGTACCCTTGACGACATTTGAATCGGGGTTAGCGTCTCCTCCATCTAGCACATATGCTTTCCCTCTTGCTTTAACAACTCCATTCTTGTTTCCACGGTTTTGATCCTTCAACTTTGGGCAATCACTTCTGTAATGTCCTTGCCTTCCACACTCGAAACAAGTGTAAAGTAGTGGAGATTGTGACATTACAATCTCGGGTCAAATGCTCAACCTTGTTACACTTCCCACATCTCACTGGGCATGGTCCTTCATGGTGAAGCTTACACTTGTTACAGAGAGGCAACAATCTATTATATGGTTTCTTCTCATTGTTGTCAGCCATATAGGCTCTTGCCACATTCTAACCTCCTACATTAAGCCTTTTGAATGGTGGCTGCTAACCACGATTGTCTCTCTGATTGACCTCTAATCTTCTTTTGTTTTTAGCGTTTTTCACAGCATACCCTTTCAACTTTTGGTCCATTAAGTTGTTGGCAATCCTAACAGCATCTTGGAGTCTCGTAGGCTCTGCAATAATTACATTACCCTGGATATTATCTGGGATACCTTCAATGAATTTCTCAACCCGATCCTCCTCCTCGAGGACCATCTTGGTGCACATCATAGTCAACTCTTGAAATCTTTGAGTATAAGCAGCCAAATCATTATTCTTCACGGTTAAATTCCACAGCTCAGATTCCATCTTTTGAGTTTCAGTCCTTGGGCTATACACTTAAACCATTAGCTTCATGAGCTCTCTCCATGTCATGGCAAATGCAGCATCAGTTCCAATAGTCCTCTTATGTGAGTTCCACCAAGTTAGTGCACTGTTTAACAGTGTGCAAGTAGCATACTTAACTTGGTATTTCTCTGGACAATTGCTAATATGGAACATTGTTTCCATATTCTCAAACCACCTTATCAATCTGACAACTCCTTCCATTCCCTTGAAGTTGAGTGGTTGACACTTCATGAAATCCTGGTATGTGCATTCTCTAGCAACAGGTCTATCACCTCTACCATTCTTATTTGGATTTCCATTTTCACCATCACTACCATTTTGGCTTTGATTTTCATCCTCGAGAGCGTTAGCAGCACGGGCTTCCTCATAAGTAGCCAATGCTTCTTCCACACATCGGTTAATGAGTTCTTTGATTGCTTCAGGGGTCATACCGAAGCGAGTGATAGTCATTGTTCTACATCACAAGACATAACACATGGTGAAATTCAATACGAGATATAGCCACTATAAATGGCAAATAAGGTTTATATAGAAAAATACAATAGAACATGTTTTGCTAGAACAAGTAAATAACAATAATGATGAATACACGAGGGAATCAAAATAAGCTATAAAAGCATAATTTGGTTACAGCCAATCCAAAATAGGTACATGATTTATGATTATTCCTACTGTTAGCCTTAAAATATGGTGACATATCCAGAATTACATTAGTTCATATATAGTTAGACACGTAGGGACTAATAATGACTAG